>CABHPR010135836.1:3852-16839 GCA_902168415.1 Peromyscus melanophrys | reverse complement strand
TCTCTCTCTCTCTCTCTCTCTCTCTCTCTCTCTCTCTCTCTCTCCCATTCCCCTCCGTCCTACTCCCTCTCCCCCTCTCTTCTCCATCCGATTCCCACTCCTCTGTTCTCTCTCTTCTCTGCTCCGGGTTTCTTTGCTTTCCTGCCTCTGCCCTCCTGGCTTCTCTCTCACCCCCTCTGCCATCCCCACCCTTGCCGGGCTCTGACAGTACGATGAGCTGCCCCATTACGGCGGGATGGACGGAGTAGGGGTTCCCGCTTCCATGTACGGAGACCCTCACGCGCCGCGGCCGATCCCCCCGGTTCACCACCTAAACCACGGGCCGCCTCTCCACGCCACGCAGCACTACGGCGCGCATGCCCCGCACCCCAATGTCATGCCAGCCAGCATGGGATCTGCTGTCAACGACGCCTTGAAAAGAGACAAGGACGCGATCTACGGGTAAACCGACCCCCGGACCCAGCTTACTGTGTGTGAGTGTGCGTGAGTGCGTGTGCTTGTCTCTGGTGGTGGTGGTGGTGGTGGGGGTGGACAGGGCGGCTAAGTGGGGACTTAATTCTGCATGGGAGGACTACTTGCCGTAGAGGAAGACAGAGGAGAGAGCCTGCTCTTCGGCCCCTTGAGTCACAGGCTAGAAAAATAGAACCTTCTCTATTCCCTTGGTTCGGCCTCTCCAGACCCCATAGTCCCGGTTGAGGACTAAGTCCTCAAATCTTGCTGGCCGGGCCTTCTCCCCAAGGACAAGATTTCTGGCCAAAAGACGCACGGCTGGTTGTCTCAGGCTGCCTTACAGAGGCCTTGACTGAGAGGAAAGTTTTCTGCAGCCGAGAAAAAACTTCCAGTTTCCTTTTTCTCTCCTCCTTTCTCTCTCTCTCGCTCTCTTTCTTTCTTTTTCTCCACTCCCCTCCCCTTTCTGCTTCCTACTGAGGGCTTGGGAGTCACTAAACGCAGCTTGAGCTGGAATCAGGGCAGCTTCTGTCGGCCAGGAAGTCCTAATCACCCACTTCTTAATTCTCTGTAAATAAAGGGGGCAGACCTTGAAGTGCAGCGGGGTGGAAGAGACTGCCGCTTGCATACAGCCGTTCTTAGGGGGAATCAGGGAAATGGCTGGAAATTATTTTATATTCGGAAATCTCGGAGAGGGGTGGGCAAGCAGGGTCCAAGCGTGTACTACTCGGGCTCTTCCGGCTGAGGGTAGGTGGGGAAGGCGGCGGGATGCTGAGGGGAGGGGACAGTGAGTAAACAGCAACTGAGCCTAAAGCCTGAGGCCTCAAGCATCTCGAGGTGTAGCTAAGCCTCCCGAAGGAACACAAAGGGCGTACGCGCCAGGCATGCACACTTCCAAGTTTTGAAACGCGGTTTATTTATTCTTGTGCGCTGCAAGGCTGGGAGAAATGTGGTCTTTGGAAGGAAGCTCTTTCGAGTTGAACATTCTTATTATTGTGGCCCTGCCACCGGAACTTTACTGCAAGCAAAGTGAACAAGTTTATAAAGCAAAGGATGGAGAGATTAGAACACTTTCTTAAAATTGGGAAATGTCACTCTGGTGTGTACGTAGGTGAAGCCCTCGGCCTTGTCTGAAATGCCCGTTAGATCAATTCATATTGTGGGGGGAAAAATTCAAATAGTGTTCCCTGTCCTGGAGGTCAGGGTTGGATGGCAGGCACCTCTGGAGTGAGTAGTGGGATCTGGATCAACTCCGAGCTCTAATTGGCCGGGCTTTGGTTGTTTCATTATACCTTAACTGGGTCTATGTTTACTTGGTGGGCTAAAGTGGCCGGGGGCTTCTCGGGGCTGATCTGAAAAGACCTATGAACCAAGGGAAAAGGCCAGGCTGTTTCCTTTCTGTTTGTGGCCCAGGCTCGGCTGATTGAGGGTGTAGTGTGTTGCGTGCCTGTTGTATTAAAGAAAGAATGCAAATCCTCCAAACTTGTTGATTACAGTTCTTGCTCCTTCCCCTCTGCACCCCGTCTCCGTGCGTGTGTCTCTGCGTGGCGCTGCCCGTTAGGCACCCGTTGTTTCCTCTGTTAGCACTGGTCTTTGAGAAGTGCGAGCTGGCGACCTGCACTCCTCGGGAACCCGGAGTGGCCGGCGGAGACGTCTGTTCCTCCGACTCCTTCAACGAGGACATCGCGGTCTTCGCCAAGCAGGTCCAACCTTCTTGACCCGCTCACCCCCACCCCCCAGCAGCCCTTCACCCTCCCTCCCCTTTCCTCCGAGCTTGACTTGAAAGAGGAGGAAAAGGCAGGACACCCGATCTGTTCCTCTGGCCCAGTCGGCGCTCCGCGCCTCCTCCCCATCCCTTAGCCTGGAGGCGAATTGGAAACGGAGATAAATATGGGTGTTTGTTTTTCCCCCTAGCCAGGAATACAGGGGCTCGACCCTCGAATTAAAGTTGACCTGCTCCTAATCTGGGGCTTGGCCTTTTCCCCGCCTGCAGCTACTTGAACAAGAATTGGGGAGAGGGGCTGGGTGGGACCTGGGAGTGCCCCGGAGCAAAGGAAGCAAGGAGCCCGGAGAGAAGCCTACTCAGGCTAGGGAGGTGGGGAGACCCACCTCCAGGTTTGGCTGCAGAAGCGGATTCTGAGAATCCGCGAGCCGCCTTGCCTACCCGGTTACAACTGGAGTGGGGCACGACTCTCCCCACCGAGTCAGGCCCTGATGTTACTCCACCGATCCCACTCACTTAAGACATCAATCTGTTTCTTGGATTTTATCAAAGCCCCTGTCCTCTCCTCTGCCCCTGCTCTTCCAGAGTACCCGCTCCCTCCATTCAGATCAGTCGCCCGACAGGGTTTTTCTCTTTTTAATTGGGCTGAAGATTCATGCTGACTTTCCCTGCTTCCTATAGGTTCGCGCTGAAAAGCCTCTTTTTTCCTCAAACCCAGAGCTGGATAATTTGGTAAGACTCTGTTTCTTGCTTGTCCCCAGCCTCGGACACATCCCTAGCCCAGAGTTGCACTCATTTGCCCCTGGAGCTCCAGGGAGTTGCAGTAGAGCCCTCCTAGCGAAGCACAAGGGAAGGGACCCATTTAGAGCTCCTGCGGGGTAGTAGGGGCGAGCCAGGGGCACTATGGATCTCTGGGGATGAGAAGCCCATCGAGGCAGCCGCGGGCGCCGTGGCGCCGAGCGGTCGAGTGGGGATGCTTCCCAGGTTTCGGCCTCGGGAGTAAGCGGAGAGAAGGGAGCGATTTCCTCTGTGTGCCGGGGAAGTCGGCCGAGCCCCAGGCTGCTGCCCCGAAGGAAGTTACTGCTAGGGCGGCTGAGGGCGGGCTAAGAATGGGTTGGGGGTGAGGGGCTATCCCGCGCAGGCCACTTTTAGGTGCGATTCTTTTGCTAATTTGCAGGATTTCAATATTAAAAGTACTTAAATCCTCTTTCAAAGGCCCTGCCTCCCCCATTCATCTAGAGTATTTCCTTCTTCTGAGAGGAGGCTTGCTCCGGGTTTGCTGTTTTAAAAAGCCTTTCTATCCAAAGAAATGGCTCCCCTCTCTTCTCCTCTTCTCTTCTCTTCTTTTCTCTTCTCTTCTCTTCTCTTCTCTTCTCTTCTCTTCTCTTCTCTTCTTTTCTCCTTCTCTCTTATTTTCTTGTTTTATTCTATTATCTCTTCCCCTCCCCCTCCTCCTCCAATTTGACCTGAGGTGGAGGGTAGGAGGAGCAGTAAAAAGAAGACGGGTAGAATAAGAAGACCTGGTGGGAGAAAACCAACCCTTACCCACAGCACACTGTGAGCGCTAGGGGAAAGAAATTACTGCTAAAGCCACCCCTTATACTGGCTCCCACCCCTGTGGCCAATGAGGCAGAGATGATCAGTAATCATTTGGTTTTCCTATTTCTTGATGTGTGGGTTTTGCCCGGCCACCTGCTGGTTTCTTCTTCCTCTGTCCAATTCCCTCAACACACCCCTCTTACACACACACACACACACACACACACACACACACACACACACACACCACAGATTTGCAAGTCCCAGAACCCTAACTCCATCCTCTTAAATTTCCCTTTCAGATGATACAAGCAATACAAGTACTAAGGTTTCATCTTCTGGAGTTAGAGAAGGTAAGCAGGAAGCAACAGTCCTCATTTTGATGACCCCCACATTCTTTCAACCAGATGACTGGGAATGTTACAAACCTCCTCCAGGATGAAGGATTACTCATCTGGAGATGTTGATCACGGCCTTATTTCCCTCCTTTATAGACTTCTCAACCCAGGGGCTCAGAGGATGTGGGAATCAGGGCAGCCCTGCCTTTTAAAGCCCCCCCCCCCAGGCATTCAGGATTATTTGAAGTACAGCAGGGCCGTTTCTGTTGCTGCATACAATGTCTGCTTGTGTCTCTATTAGCTCAGCTTACTCTAGGCCCAGAGTTCCCATTGGTACAATCAGAGGGAACAGTCCTTTTTGGGGTGTCTTTGCATTGATACATAGATCAACCATTTCCCCAGGAAATATACACAGCACCTTGCTTACAAAATCACAAATGTCCCCAGTTCTAGTGTTTAAATGTTTCTGAGTTATTATCAAATCATATTTTCTTCTGTGCTCTCCCAATCTGAACCCAGTTACTTCCAGTCCAGTTTCGGTCTTTATTGTAACTTGTTGCTCAGGGAGGGGAGTCTCTGAAGAATAATATCGATTGCCACAATTGCTCTATTGTTTCCTTGCCTTCAGCTCTAACACCCCTTAATTAGAGTTAGTTTGGAAGACATTACATTTGTTGCTCTTTACAAATGTAACCCTGCAACCTGGTATTCTTCCCCTTTAAAAATGAAACCTATAAAGACAACATGAGCTGAGCCTCCGCCATGACCCTCCTCCTAGGTCCACGAACTGTGTGATAACTTCTGCCACCGGTACATTAGCTGTTTGAAGGGGAAAATGCCCATTGACCTCGTGATTGACGAGAGAGATGGAAGCTCCAAGTCAGATCATGAAGAGCTTTCAGGCTCCTCCACAAATCTCGCCGACCACGTAAGTGTGCAGAGCCGGTGGAGTTCTCTGAAGGCCACTGGGCAAAGCATTTTTCTAAAACCTTGTGGTATTGAGTTCACTTGTTCTGTTTTTTAATGGTTTGGTCGCTTTTGGAGTTTGCTCTCCCTGTCTCACGACCAGTGTCATGGCCTTTGTTTTCATTTCCTCTTTCTTGAACCCTGTCCTTATTTATGTTAAGAGTCAAAGAACTAAGGAGTTGATAGAATGATTTGTGCTCTTAGTGTGTAAAGTTTCCTGGACCTGGTGACTTGGGTGTTAGCAAAAATCTCTTTTTGATATGATGGTCTCTGTCTTTTCTGTTTTCATTCTGTGTGTAATCAAGGGATCAGAGATAGCAAGAGACAAGACAGTTATCTGGAAGGAAAGCTGTGCGCGCCTGGCCAGGGGAGGGGGGAGTGGGAGCCAGAAGAGAACTGGGAAATGGGGGCTTATTGCTCTCCCAGAGAAGACAATCCTGAGAATTCCTGGCAATTTTGCACCACATTAACAATAAAAGGAGTGAATGAACACATTACAATTCTCAGGACTTTTTTTTTCTCATAGAAACTTATTGTCAGAATATGGACTTATTGCCAAGTGCCTGAAGCATCTCTATAATAAAAGACAGCAACCTTGATGAACCAATTTTTAACACTGTATTACAGAAAGCTGAAGGGAATTAAGACTGAGTAGCCATAGGTTAGTGGTTACACTTCAACACTCTAACAGCTGGTGACTGAGGATGAAGAGTGTAGAAGATGCCCGCGGATGTCAAGCCAGGAAAGGAGATTTCTATTCTCTCTGTTTTTAATCCTATTTTGGAACTGATGGAGGGAATATGATGGGAGAAGAAAAAGCATATGTAGTGATACTCAAAATCTGAAGAAGAAGAAGAAGAAGAAGAAGAAGAAGAAGAAGAAGAAGAAGAAGAAGAAGAAGAAGAAGCAGCAAGAGAGGGATTGCAGCTGGCAGGGTTGGTAGGGAAGGCAAGAGTGGTAAGGTTAAAGAGTAGGTGTGAATAGCAGTGTATTTGGGGGAACTCAAGCCAGGAGGTGGGGAACAGAGTGTCTATACATTCATTTGAACTCACAGCCTAGATGATACAGGCCATAGTCTGGATAACTTCATGGGTGACATATTAATTTAACACCCCATAGGAGCTAAACAAGCATTGAGGTTTGAAGGCAGTTTGCACTCCCCACCCCCAAATTCCTGAGTATTGAAGAGGAGTGAATTGAGCTACCTGAGGAATAATAGCTTTTCTGTGAGTTCTCTTTTCCCTCTATCAAAAGTTTTGAAAAGAAGCAGCCATTGATTTTAAAGAATAACCTTTGCACTACGTGAGACAGCAGCCTAAAAGTTGAAAATAATGAAAGGAAACCATAGCATGGGATGTCCAGTTCTGATAGAGAATAAATACTGTGCTGCTAAAAAGCTCCTGTCTTTATCTTTATCTGTTTCAGGGTGATGGAGGAAGTGGTCTGGGGTTTGTACCTTGCATGCGTTAAGTGAAATCAAAAAGGTGTAGCAGCTGTTAGAAGTTTCTTTGCTTCTCTGTGTCTACAGTGTGTGTTCTTGTGGTCCAAGAGGAGTGCTTGCTTCATAAATATTTATTTATTTTTGCTCTTTACTTATTTTCATCACTTTCTGTTTCTGAGTTCATATGCATTTGTATTATGGGGGTGGGCACAGAGGGGGATGTATCTACGCGGCTTGGAGCATGAGAGGTCCCTAGTTCCTTCTGCATACAAAGCTTTTTTGCTCGTGTTATTTTGTGGGGTCGTGACTAGTTGGTTTTCTACAACAGTTTCTTGACGATGGTTTTTCTGGTGGATGTATGGAGTTAGGGGTGCCGATGTCTACGCAGAAGCAATAAGAGAAACAGGCAGGCGTGGTAGATAGAGTATTGGCTGATACACAACGCCAATTTGTGAAGCTGGCGTAATATTTAAATACAGACTCAAGAAGGAGGTGGTGCCTAAGAGAATAGTGCTTGAATAATTTAACAATCATCATCTTCGGATAAAAGAGTCAACTGTAGCATTTGTTGCTACCCTTTCAAGCCCCCAATCAAGTAAATATGACAACTGATTTATTTTGAATCCGTGAGGGCTTGCCACCTCATTGGGCGTCATAATTTAAAGCCTTTTATTTCCTAGAGATCTGAACTACAGCATTTTTTCTTTAGCCCCCTGCTATTTGTTTTGAAATGAAGCCATAATTTGTTCCACCAGCATACTGAGTGGGGAATGGAGAGGTCTGCCCCATGCTTGTGCTCCATGCGGGACGAGAGAGAAATCCTTGAAGGCTCTGCAGCATTTTAGGTACCAGAGGCATATCCACTACATTTGTGCCTAGGCCACCCCCTCCTACCCGACAAAGGACCTCCTTCTAAAGGCTTCTCACCCGGTCCTACAAACTTGTCATCCTTCAACCCCTCAGTCACAAGAGAGGGAAAAGACCACAGAATCCCTACCTGGAAGTGATGTAAGGGGGACATTTTCAGCATATAAATGTGTCCAATTTGAGTCATCAGGTTTATTTTTTTTCATTTGCTTTGATATGCATATTTAATGCCTTGCCCCAGGCTGGATCTCATTTGCTGCACGCTGGTGCAGGGTGATGATCAGCCACTTCAGAAGGACCCAGACAGCGTGGTGTTTTCTCTGTTTTCTCTGTTGGCCCACTATTCTGATCTACTGAGCTACTTCGAGGTTTTATTTGCACATGAAATGCCGTGAGCAGTTCAACTTATTGGCTATGAATAATGACAGCTAAAAAAGAAGTGTAGTTTCATTTATTGTGTGCCAAGGTTTCTCTTGTGGAGGTGACAGTTTGTGACAGCTGTTTGACACCCCAAAAACACATACACCTCTATCCTTATTAAGTGGTATCAAGCTACAATGTGCGTGCATGCGTGCGTGTGTGTGTGTGTGTGTGTGTGTGTGTGTGTGTGAGAAGAGGGAGCAGGCAAGGAGAAAGAGTGAAAGAAAAAATGAAAGACTAACTTTGTAGTTCTGTGCACTGAAAAGCATGAAAGAACTATCAAGGGCAGGATATTAAGCGCCAATATAGTTTTCCATTTTATTAACATACTTGAAAACATAAATGAATGAAGGTTGTCGACTGAATAAATATTTTCAAAGCAGACGTTTAGGAATGACTTTTATGTACTATTACCAGGTATTGTGCTAATTTCATATTCTATAATGTCACATAAGTATTCTGACACGACATAGATGCATTACAAGGAGACCCGTAGTGGTCTTGCGTTCCACTCTTTACATTCAGTGAGGATACTGGATTGGTTCATTTATTATTAACAAACACTATGTGCATGATGATAAGGGGAAGTTTGGAACCAAAGAGAAAATAAAATGTGCAGCTTTGGTTGTAGTACTGTGTTAAGTCAATTCATGAGGGGTGCTAATTTTTTAATATTAGGATGTGTTTTTATCTCCTCCTCTTACTATAGCATAAGGATAATTGTTGTAGGTGGCAAATGGCTGTGACAGTATTCTTCAGAACACTGTTGAGGGAAAAATAGATGATAATCCAAGGCGACTCAACTGTGTTTTCCAGCTGCAGCTCATGCTAAGCTTCCCAGACATTCAAATTTATCATGTTTAAAACAAACATGTCAAGACAGCATTTATTTTAAGTTTCAACTTGGAAACTGTTGTAAAATAATTATGTTTTTCCTAGACGGTTGAAGTACTAAAAAATTGGTAATATCCAAATTTTCTATTTTATATAATGTGAGATCGACTTTTTAGATATAGTACAGACAAGTATGTATCATCATAATATTTATGTATAAAGATATCATATATCTTTGTATCAGGTTTGCATGACCAAAACATACTTGTTTGAAATGTATTCTCCTAGTTACACTTGTTTGTAGTGCATATGGATATATAGTTATACCACTCCTGTTTACAATGCCAGACAGCTCTATTTTATTTTCTTTGAAAGAATTAAGTAAGGAAAATATAGTTATGTGAATTAATATGAATTGGCAGGTACCTTAAAATTGGCTGGCTCTGATAACATCATAATTAAATGACATTTTATTTTCATTTTTGGGCTGAAGTTTAAATGAACATATGCTGCTATTGTTTTTGCATTTCTGAATATGTCAAGTATATTTATATTGATACAGTTTGTTGTTGTTGTTGTTGTTGTTTTAATGGGTTAGGTCAGAGGAGAGCATCACCAGGATCTTGCTCTTGACAGAAAATGGTCAA
The DNA here is from genome assembly GCA_902168415.1 of Peromyscus melanophrys. NCBI lineage: Eukaryota > Metazoa > Chordata > Mammalia > Rodentia > Cricetidae > Peromyscus > Peromyscus melanophrys. The sequence goes on along the minus strand of CABHPR010135836.1, from coordinate 7,617 downwards.
GTGCTGGTAGATAAATTCCATTATTACTTAAAAAATTAGAAATGAGGACAGAGTGAGGAGAGGTCTGGGTTTGAGTGCTTGGCCTGTCGAAGATGAAGGAAGGATGATGAGCTTTGATATTAGCATTAATAACGGGTGATTTCTTTTGTCTGTTAGTTTCTCACACTCAAGTGTGATATCAGGTGTTAGGCTATGATGCTTTACTCAAAGTCCCTGGGACCCAATGTTGGAAAGTTTTATTTTAGAACCCAGTGTCCCTTCTTAAGGACCCTAATGGAGGACATAGCTTTCTGTTATTTGTTGCTGCTGAAGTTTCTGCTTGTTGGAAGTGTTCCTGTTTATTTCTCATCAAGAATATCAACATCATTTGAGTTATTTAGGTTATGCAGTTGGCGTATGTCTTCAGTGTCACTGTGGAACCGAAGTACACTCGGCAATCACATAGATGTTCACAATGCTACGAGAAAACTTGGTGTTATTTGACATCATTGTCTTAGCTGTTTACATACTGAGTGGTCTATGGGATATCCCAGCACATTTCAAAATTATAGAAAGCATTTTATAACACTCCTTGCAGTAACAAATGTGTTTCTGTCTTCTTCGAGAGTCCACCACTCAATGGAGCAATCATTTGCAAAGGATGTTGCCCTTGCATGAGATGTGCCTCTGTGTTCATTCCCAAAGACTGATGTAGTTGTACAAATGTTGAGGCAAAATCTGCAGCTTTCTTTACATTTTTAAGACTCTGGCTTCTAGCCGGGCCATGGTGCTGCACACCTTTAATCCCAACACTCGTGACGCAGAGGCAGGCAGATCTCTGTGAGTTTGAGGCCAGCCTGGTCTGCAGAGCGAGTTCCAGGATAGGCTCCAAAGCTACACAGAGAAACCCTGTCTCGAAAAAACAAAAACAAACAAACAAACAAACAAACAAAAAAGGACTCTGGCTTCTAAAAGCACACACTGTTGTCCTGAGTTCTTGGTCAACGTCATAATTAAAAAGTTGAAATTTCAACATTTATCCCCGCCATACCACGAACATTTTTAACTTGTGGATTTGAATGCCCTGGGATAAGAGTGCTCACATCTTTTTAAAAACCATCTGTCTACACGGTTAACTAGAACTGAAAAGGCCTTAAAGCCACAGGACATAAGTAACTTCATATTAACTGGAAGTATTGACACAAATATATATCTACCTTTTGTTGTTTAAATGTGTCAAGTCAGATAAGTCTGTGTGCCTCCTCAGCTAATGAACATGTCTTTGAATGTGTTTTCTGTTACTGGGTAGCTATGAATGTGTATATCTTAAGTTACTTTACTGTGCTTTCAAGCTTCCTATGTACTTCTTGGCTTTATGTTATTTAGTTATACGGGTTCTAGAAAAAAAAATCTGTTGGTTATTTTTAAAGTACTTTTCAAAATAGACGTAAGTAGACATGACCTTGGGAATTATCTTGTGTGACTTCAGAATTTTAAAGAGATCAGTCCAAAAGAACAGTCAGGGAAGCCTTCACTCCCAGTCACATGACCTTTTAGAGGTGGCCCCAAGAGTTGATTCTCTCCTTCTGTCTTCTCCTCTGTCTCACTTGCAGGGAATAACTTTTCATATGGAGTCCAAAAAAGTGAGCTCAGATTATTTTTGTCAAATCTTAAATACAATAGTGGCTCCTGTTTCCTCCTTCAAGCCTAAGATGTTTTACTTTTATGGTTTTATTTAGAAACTCGTGCACATTTTACCCCAGTGATCTGAGGAATGAACTGTGCACTATGGGGAATACTTGGATATGAGAAACACTACCAATTGGCCAGGACTTATTAAGCATTATCCTATAGGCAGGACCCTCACGGAAGTGCCGTGCTGGTTTGAAGAGTAATTGCAGCCTATCCTCAGCCTCAACAAAAGCAGTGCATAGAGGATTTGCTTCTTGTGCCCAGAGACTCCTGTCCTCTCTGTTCTCTTTTCTAGATTTAGCAAAATTCAATGATGGTGCTAAATCAATTTTTTTTTTAACTTTCAAGGGAGAAAACACTGGCAGAATTGTGTTTTCTAGGGGAAGCCCTGTGCAAATGAGAAGCCAAGGAGTGCAGCCGAGCGCTCTCCTGTGGCCCCGAGACTACAAGCTCTGCCCATATTGTCTCTTGCTTTTATATTAATTACAACTTGCATTATCAGCTGTGAGTCTGTAGCCCAGCAAATAGAAAAAACTGCCCCTGGAGACGGAGCTTCTTGTATCTATTTCCCATCTCCTATTGTGCACTGCTCGGTATTCACTGCTTTTCTCCTGGTAACACTGCTCTTTAACGCAATTATATAGAGAACAAGGGGAGTACCATCTTTGACTCCCAATTATTAAAGCCGTTGGGAATAGAAACATGTTCCCTCCTTGCCCTGGGGTGTCTTCATGGTACTTTTGGCTGGAGAACAGGACATGTATTATGGAATGTGTATACTCGAGTTCTCATCTACACTGATGCATGCAGAAATCAATTCTCTCTTATTTTTCTACATACGTCATGTGTTTTTACATGCTTTTGTATATCACGCTGGTTCAGTACTCACTCAGCTTCTGCTTATAATTTGGCAGAGGGCCAGGTGGTTATTCTTGAAGGATGCAAACTTGGAAACTATCGGGGGGGGGGGGGGGAGGAAACTGATACATGCAAATATTTCAATCTAAGAAAAACCTGGTATTATAGGTAATGCTTTATGTTGTCTATGTAGGTTGTATGTTTTTTTTAAAAAAATTATGACCACTGAGAAGTTTTTGTTTATATTGCTCATATTGCCCATGTTTGTCTTTATATATTATCACATCACTATGTGTAGCTTTATATAGACATCTTGGGGTGAGTCTCTACCCCAGAATGCCCAGAGGGATCTGTTTGCCCATTCTTCTTCAGATTAGATGACTAGCATGCTTCAGTCCCTCCACTGAACATAGCACAAGAGACACCAAGGAAATGTGACACTTTCTCAAGAGGGTATGCTTTTGAGAGGTGAGGAGGAGAAGAGGGAAGAGATAGGGGAATGGTAGATAAGAGAACTGGAGAAAATTTGGTGACCACATTGAAAGTCAATGAACTACCTTGGTTGGGGGAACCTATTGTCCTAGTAACGTTGACAGATGTGGCTTTAGAAGAAACCTTCTCCAGAAAGCCACTGAAAGAAAGATACTAAATTGTGAATTAATGAGGCTTGGCTTTAAAGTCCAGCCCAGGCCTGGCTGAGAAGAACACAGTCCTAGTGGTTTTCAGCTCCAGGAATTGCTTGCACAAGAACCCCTCCCATCATGCCAGTGCTTAAACAGAAAGACCTGTCCCAGCTCCATCCGAACGATTATATAATAGTGTTGGATGACATTTGCCTTCAAACATAGTTGAGGTGTTAGTGGTTAATTATTGTAATTTTCATGAGGGGTAAGGAGCTTTTATAGCAGCCAGCTTAATAAAAAGCCTGCAGTGCATAAAATTAACATCACCGGCTGTGTACACTGGAAAGTTTAGTTAGGGGAAAGTGTCCTGCGGACCACGCTCTTGCAGAATAAGCACACGCCACGCTTCTCTCTCTTCCACCCACTTCTGTAATCCTTCTAGCTTTTTATTTGATCACCAGCCAGTAAATATCTGACATGAAGACACTGCAAAGCTACAGACAACTTGGTCTAATATAGTCTACTTGCTTTCACTTCCTAATCAATCTTTCCTTCCTTCCTTCCTTCCTTCCTTCCTTCCTTCCTTCCTTCCTTCCTTCCTTCCTTCCTTCCT
>CABHPR010135835.1:15022-43052 GCA_902168415.1 Peromyscus melanophrys | reverse complement strand
GAGAGAATAAAAAAATGCATTTGAACAAATATTGACTCCTTGCTCTATACCTTTATAATTGCTGTGTTTCCATTTCATGTTTTTTATTACAGTCTTAGATACAGTGTCCATCAAAAGTGGGATCATCCAGAAAGCAAGTAGAAGAAAGGAGGGAAGGAGGAAGGAAGGAAGGAAGGAAGGAAGGAAGGAAGGAAGGAAGGAAGGAAGGAAGGAAGGAAGGCAGGCAGAAGAAAGCGAGGGAGGGTGGGAGGGAAGGAGGGAGGAAGGGAGGAAGGAAGGGAGAATAACAGAAAGAAGGAAGGTAAAAAAGAGGGGATGTAGAAGGAAATAAGAAAACTGAAAGGGGAAAGAAGGAAATCATGACCCATTGCAGGTGAACACAGCTATGAAGGGGAATTTAAGGAGAAGGTTATAAAGAAAAAACAATTCTCATCTTTCACATTGGATACCCACAACTGGAGCATGGAAATTGTCAGAAAATAACATTTTTTTCTTTTCTTCCTATGATAGAAAACAAGATCATATCTTAGTGCACCTAAGCAAGGGCTCAAGTACTTAGGGTTCACATCTGAGCCATTAAATATTTGTATAAATTCGAAGTTATGGGTTTGAATATTGAATGGTGCTTTCTGTTGCCTCCATTTATAAGATTTGGAATGACAAACTCTGTCCAGTTTTCTGCATCCTTGACCAGGAATAAAAAAATTTAATCGGAACATATTTTATGAAAAATTGTTTTCAACAAAATAATAAAATCACACATTTGAAAGTTTTATGTTAAACATTATATTTAGATTTATTTATTTTTTTGTGTATAAGTTTCTGACATGTATTTCTGTGTAGCCTGTGCATGTCTAGTGCCCACAGAGGTGAGAAAATTGTTTCAGATCTCCTGAAAGTGAAGTTACAGCTATGACTCACTATTTGCTGGAAATCAAGCCTGGATCCTATATAAGACCAACAAGTGCTCTTAACCACCGACCTATCTTGTGAGTGCCTCTATCTAATTTTAAAAGCTTTTGACTGGGTTACTATAGTACAAGATGCTCCTTGACAAATTGTAGTGGAAATCAACAACTTTTCTCTCATTTACTTCCTTAGATGTATTGTAAATATTTTCAACATGCTTACTAATTTCTTATGTCAATTTCATCTAATTAATTCTAAAACATGTTTTCTTCATTTTCTTTTCAGAAATATTCTTCAAATCCTAAAGCATTGTTATTGGTAAATTTGTTGTATTTGTGTCTCCATGTATGTGACTCTCTGTAGTAATTTTGTTTTTCTTTGAAAGAAACTGTGTGTGCATGCATGTGTGTGTGTACATGTGTGTGTGCATGAGTGTGTGTGCATGTGTAGCCAATTGAACCCCTGAACACAACTATGGTAATTGGAAATAAATGCGGCTTTGATTATCCATATAAAGCATATGATGAATACTAATATAATGCATAGGCCAATATGTAAATAATGTTTTAAATATAAATTCAAATAATTGTGGAGGCTTCCTTCTATACACCAAATAAACATATTTCCTTATCTGGCTATTTTAGAAAACATACAAAATAAAATAAGTACAATATTCTAAAAAAAAATCAGTATTATATTTTAAATTGTAAATGGCTCTATGTCAACTTTGGGTGTTTGATATTCATGTGTTGAAAATGTGAAGGAAGAAAAGAACCCATGAGGACATTTGGAGGATAATTAAGTGAGATTGTTCTGTCTGACTCTGGGTTAGCTCGTATGTTTTGTCTTTCATCTCAGGAATACACAACGTGCTGAACTCCACTCTTAGACCAGCGCTTACTTTGATTTTATTTTTTCTGGCTCCAGATGCATCAGTTTCATAGTTCCAAAAAGTGGTTGCCAGGATGAGCCGAAATAACACTCCGAAAGCCTTTTGCTATTGCTGCAAAGATTGCAACATTGTTTTATTTCATATTCTTATTAAATTTTCTAAAGCCTGGAAAAAAATCTTTCAACTTCCAGGCTATCTAGGTCAAGGTCAGAGTAGTTTCAGAGACTTTTCTGCTTGTATCAACAATTTTAAATTTCCAAATTCATCAACAGACTCCCTTCATTAGAGCAAAAAAAATCTTTCTGTTCCCTTCTTTTTTTTTTTTAAAGCATGTTGTAGAGTTTAATATAGCCTATCTACAGGGTTGTCATGCTTCCTATAAGACATCCTTTGATTCTTCATGCCAGACTGTCAGTTGGTGATCCCCAACTGCTGGTCTTGGCTTACAATCTTCATAATATCACTTGATTATTGAGTTCTATTTTAACTCACTACCGTCATTTTTCATGAAAATTTTAAATGAAATATTGACAGTTTTCATATTCATTTGGAATATATGCACCCTCTGCAGTTCTTTACATTTTTGCATGAAATAATTTCAAACACAGGGATACATAATGTTGCAGATAATTCTGATGAGTATGAGCTTTCCCTGACAACCTATTAATTTTTGAAAGATTTTGCTCAATCCTATCATACACTGTCATAGAAGAAATGGGATTTCCAATTCACTTGGGCTGAAATAGAGCATTATCATATTCATGCACTCAAATTATTCATAAAGGTCAGCCAGCTGGGTGATCACAATTAGCCCCTAAACAATGTCATTTCTTTGAAGCCATTCATCAGACTTAAATATGGATTAATGTACTTGTTTCAGCTTTATGATAATTATACTTGTCAAAAGTTTACCTACTTGAGTATTTAAAAACCTTGCTACAAAGAAAGACAGAAATTTTGACAAGTTAAATATGTGTCTATGGCATTATAGTTATCTTAATTAGATAACTCGTTATAAGTAATTTATTTTTTTTGTCCATAATTTTGATTTCCATGAGAAAAATCTATAAATTGCTTGGTGCGTTGCTAAATTACATAAATATAATGGGAACATTTCAACTTTCTCTCCTTTGTACTCCCAGCAGATAGGATGGTTAACAAAGAATCGTCAGACATAGACACTAAATACGCAAAAGTAGGACTACATGCGTTTGTTTATCTTAATTTCAGTTATTTGGCCAAATTTCCAATTATTTTTTCCATGCCATTCATTAGTAATCAATTTCTTGCTGGACTTTCGTGTCCTTTCCAGGTGACTCAAAAGATTTATGTGGTTCTACAACATCACTCAGAATAGTAATTTATTTCCAATTTAACAGATGCTAGCAAGGGTATAACTAATAACCCTCATTTCAAGTATAACCGGATTTTTTCCTTTCTATGTTTTTTCAGTCTTGCCTGAGTGTTGATTAAAAGAAAAGCATTAGTAATACAACTCTGGTTTTCTTGTTTTGAGTAATTTCCTAAATATCGGATATGGATATATGTTTATATTGTCATTCTCTAGCTCTAAATGACACAATCTACAGATAAACATGTGTATGAACAAAATAGCAGAAGTAACTAACTAAAGCAAGGTTTGGAAGGAGGGAAATATAAACATCATAGTAGATTGAGTAAATTTAGGAGCCTTTGAAATATAGTTGTACATGGGAAATGTGGGTACAAACCCAAACGCCAAAAGCAAAATGCACAAATGGGAATGTGTCAACCCAAAAAGAGGTCTTCATGGAAAAGACCACAATTGAAAGAGGAGGGTCTATATGAGCAAGAATTGTTGAGACCAAGGTTGGATAAAGCACAGGGACAAATAGCCAAACGAATGGAAACACATGAACTATGAACCAATGGCTGAGGGACCTCCAACTGGATCAGGCCCTCTGAATGGGTGAAACAGTTGATTGGCTTGATCGGTTTCGGAGGCATCCAGGCAGTAGGACCGGGTCCTGTGCTCAGTGCATGAGTTGGCTGTTTGAAACCTGGGGCTTATGCAGGGTCGCTTGGCTCGGCCTAGGAGGAGGGGACTGGCCCTGCCTGGACTGAGTCCACCAGGTTGATCTCAGTCCTGGGGGGGGGGGGAGGCTTTGCCCTGGAGGAGGTGGGAATGGGGGGTGGGCTGGGGAGAAGGGGAGGGGGCGGGAGGGGGAGAACAAGGGAATCCATGGCTGATATGTAGAACTGAATGGTATTGTAAAATAAAATAAAATAAAACAAAGAAAAAAGAAAAAGTGATGTGAAAAGCAGTGTTCACATCTGTCTACTTCCTGACTGAAGATACAACATGACTCACTTTCTCAGATTATTGACAACATGATTGCCTGAATCATTATGAACTGCTCATGCCAAATGTGACCCAATAAAGTCTATATTCTTAAAAAAAAAGAAAGTAGAAATAACTTAATTCATAAAAGAAAATATTTGCAGCTATACATCTTATATGAGAATAATTGGGCAAATATGTGAGGAAATAAAATAACCAAATAATAGTAAAACAAAAAAAGCTGATTACAATTAGTAAAAAAAACAAATTCATATCACTTATCTATGAAGGAGTCATAATGTTAGCCAACAGGTATATGAAAAATGATCAAAATCATTATGAAAACAAATACAAATTAATCCACAATGAAGTATCTCTTTATATGTGTTAAAATTTCTGTTATCCAAAGGATGAACAGTAGGTTGGGAAGAGGAGTGGAGTAGGTTTGCCATTATCTTCAGAAACATGAAGATCAGAACTATCATCTGATATGATACTCGGATTATTATGGCATTTATCCAAAAAGAATGGAATTGATGCAATAGAGAAAGTCTACATGGGTGTTCTTTCCAGCAGCATCAGTAGTTGACAGTAAATGGCATCAGTGTAAGTGTTCATTGTTGAATGAAGGACTAGAGAAAATGTGATATATGTGCAACATATGATGGGATGCTATTCAACTATAAAACAGAGATAACTTGACTACTCACGGCAAGAGGCGTGATCATGGAGTTCATTGGAGTAGGTACAGAAAATGTGATATATGTACAACATGTGATGGATTGATATTCAGCTATAAAACAGAGTTAATCTGACTACTCACAGCAAGAGGAGTGATCATGGAGTTTATTGGAGTAGGTGATTAAAAACAAAACACTGAAAAAAAATACTGCCATGTATCACTTACTCATGGAAATTAAATGGTTGATATCATGAAAGCAAAGAGTATTTTAGAAACTGTAAAGTTCTAGAGTTTTGGGAAATAACTAGGGAGATGTTCAACAAATGATAAAACATTTGTTAAAAATGAATATGTTCAAGTGATATATAAAATGGTTACTGTGTCACTGAAAAATGTGAAGACAGTGCATGCTCTTACACTGAAATGGTAACTGTCCAAGGTTATGCTTGTAAATTATCTGGATGTTAACAACTTCACAGGCTTAATATTCTTCATAACAAGAATCATGATATACACAGCAAATCAAATTTTATTTGTCAATGTAAAAAAAATAAGTATGTCTCTTGAGATGGCTCAGTGGGTAAAGGCAGTTGCTGAATAAGCTTGGTGCTCTAAATTAACCTCTAGACCCATGTTAAAGTAGAAGAAGAAACTGAGTTCACAAAACTGTGCTTTGTTCTACACATGTGCACCATAGCATGTGCATCCACACATATATCATGCATCTGCAAACAATAATAATAATACATTATAAGCAAATATATACTCAATATTCATATATTAATTTATATTTATGTTACTTAATATGTTATTAATTATTAATATAGTTTATATTATATTTATAAATATAATAAAATATAAATAATTATAAGCAAATATATAAGTAGATGAAAATGAAATAAAATACAGTATTTTAAGCTTTGATAAAAGTTTTCAATGGACTATAAAGGTTAAATGGGTGTAATGATGGATCTTAAACAATTAAATGATAATATGGTATGGTCTATGTTCATTTTCTAACTTATTGCTATTTTATATTTAATAATTGTTTATATTTTGAAATCAAAATATAATTACACCATTTCTTTTTTTCCTTTCCTCTCTTCAATTTATTCCTTGCTTTCTCTCTAAATTGTAACTTCCTTTTTTATGGCATTACATACACACACACAGAGCTTAATATTTTAAAACAAATATTTGCTTACTTTATTTTATGACTATGTATGTGTATGCCTATGTATATGTATGTGCACTATGTGCATGCACATCAGAAGAGGCATTGGGTCATCCAGAACTGGAGTTACTGAGCCACCATATGGGTTCTGGGAACAAAACCCAGGTCCTCTAGAAGAGTAGCCAGTTCTGTAACTACACAGCTGTCTCTTCAGCCCTACTAACGTTAATTTTTATTTAAAAGTAGAAATACAAAAAGACTAAAACTTTGAATCCATTTTTGTGTTACCACAATTCATCTTTCTTAGATCTCAGAGGTAATCAGTTGGATTGTTTACTTTATGATTTATTCATATATTTAGAACATGTAAAATGTTGTAAATGGGCATGTATGTGTATACAAAGTTATAGGTGTGTATCTTCTCACAGGAACATACGAGAGCCACAACAAACTCACTATGCTTATCCTCTCTCCTCTCCAGCACATTTTCGTCTTTTTATTAAATTAATTAGTTCTGTGATAACTTCATACATACATCTAGTATATTCCAATTACTCTCCATTCCTGTCTTATCAACTTTTCATACATATCACCCCTTTCTTCTTGCTACTAGTTTCATTTCAAGATTCATGTCATTGGTTTTGTTTGGGATCCATTTAGTTTAACAGGACCATCTATGTGGCCATTGTGTTGGTACTACTCATTGGAATCTGATGGAATCATCTATGGATATACAATTGTAGATGATGATTCTCACCTCCTTAAATTCACTAGTAGCAATAGTTCTGCTTTGGTACAGGAACTGCTGAGCCATTCTCCCACTCGTATTTACCTGTTTACCTGTTTACCTGTTGGTGAGCACATTCCTACGAAGAACCAGTGTAAGAACTCACAGTTAATGTGAGTTTATGATTGCAGATAACAGTCTCTAGCCTAGGAAGACTGTATTTTGCAGTCCTTTTCCCATATTCCAGCTTTTATGTTCTTCCCTTTCTCTCTTACTCAATTTTCCCTCAGCCTTAGCAGTGACGGTATACGTCTTATGTAGAGCAGAGTGCTCATCCAACCATCACTACCATTTTTCGTCAGCACTTTGAATATCCATGAATCCCTGAATTCACTTCATTCACTGGAGAGAGATTTCTCTGACTAAGGCATAGAGTAACATTTGAACGTGAAAATAAACATAAATAGCTAAAGAAAATTTGATGCTGTGTCAGTTTAGTCAAATGACAGTAGTAACTTCACAGCTAGAGCCTATGTCCTCCCAAGTGATGTGCTTTCGATACGTTTACAGTCATAAATCTTTTAGAGGAGCAGGCCTCACTGTCAATGCAAAGGTGGCTGGCTACATGCATAACTGTTGCACCCCTATTAGACAGATGAGACTATCTTTCTGGCAGGCTGACATTGTGGTTTGTTAGGTTTACAGGTAGGTATGACTATTAATTGCCTTTCTTCCCTAGAAGCCTGCATAGTATGTTCTGTCAATGAATGAAATCCCTTCTTGTATATAAACCACATTTTGTTATCCTTTCATTGGTTGGTGAATGTAGACCGATTCCCTGTCTTTCCTACTGTGAACAGAATGACAACAAACATGGATGGGTGGTAGGACGTCAGTTACAGAACTATTCCTGTCCTCTTTAAGTACGTTCTAATGTCTAGTCATGTTTTGGTGGAGGGGGGGTTTTGTTGTTGTTCCTTGAACTCATGAGTATGTTTATGCTCTTTTGAAATCTGTGTGTTGGTTTTCATTTAAATTATAACACGTGGAGACTATTACTATGGAATTGGTATATTTGGGGGGCAGATGTATGCTGTCCTGGTGTTTGGTACGGCTGTTTAATGAGACCTAAGCATTTGTAGCTATATTGTTGGTTGTGTATTTTCTTGTTGATGGATTTTTTTTTTTTTGTGACAAGGTCGAACTGTAGCATAAGTTGGTTTGGGCTTTGCTATGTAGACCAGACTGTCCTCAAACTCACAGAGATCAGCCTGCTTCAGCCTCCCAAGTACTGGGATTAAAGGCATGCCTAGCTCCATTATGTCTTTTGATTATAGATTTTAGAACAGTCACTAGGAGGTGACTGAGAAGTTTGGGGAAGTATCTATAAAATACTGCTTATGTGCTCTAGTCTCTTACCAGATCCATTGGTGCAGCTAAAGTAACCTCAGTCATGATGGTGGACTAATAGCTTATATAGTCCCTATCATGTAGAGCTGAGAAAAGTCCATCTCTCACTATGGCATCCACATTGTTTGAGTACTGAGAGCATAGAAATGGTCCCAGGGAGGACCAGACTGAGCTAAACAGGGATTCAAGGCCCAGGCAAAGGATGGAGATATTAAAGGGTGTTTGGTTGAAGAGAACAGAGATAAATAGGAAAACAGTCTCTTTCTGGGTACCAACTGCATGGTTGGGATTCTGTAGGACATCCTGAAGTTTAGCACTAGTGCCAAACCCAGGGTCTCAGTACCTGGGGAGGGTCTTAGGACTGAGGAGTAAGAATGGAAACAGGAAATGTCTCTGCTCTGTTCATGGGCTAGGTATTTGGAAAGGCTCAGATTTATATTCTTATTTAATGTTAATTTGTATGAAATGTCATAAGTAATGTTCCATTGAAAATTTTTAATAGCTTGTAAAACCTAATATTAATGATTTGGTTTTATGAAAGATCATGTTAAGCTAAATTATTTCATAATTTGCTTTGGATAAAATGATAAAATGAAATAGAAATATTTTTCGTTAATCAACTTTACTAATTTATAGCAATTAAAATTACCTTTCAAAAATTGACTTTTGCAGACTTCAAATTAAGGGCAAATTTATTTAAAACTACTATTAAATGCATAAGAATATCTTAGTTAGGAGTGTTTAAAATGACAATACTAAGCACAAATAATTAGCTATTACATTCAGTCATTGATTATATATTCTGGCAATATCCTTTACATTACAAAATTTTAAAAACTGATAACCATTTTCTTGAGCTATACCTCCATGGTAGAACATTTGAGTAGATCGTATAAGGCAGTTTGTTCCACCCACAGGATCCAAAGGAAAAAATCCATCATCCATCTAACCAATCAAAGAAAACAATAGCCCAGAATAATCTTCATAGAAGTTAGAAAGGCCATTAAAAGATTTTATTTGGTTATTTGATAAATTAAATTCTATATTGTACTGAAATATGTTAATATTGTAGGATGGCTGAATTAAGCATAGTGATGCATTGCTTCAGGTGCTGCCTTCATTTTATCCTGGGAGTTTTTAAATCTCACTTGACAGTAGTTTCCAAAAATGTAAGACATTTCTAAGAGGCGAGCTGATTGTGTGGTACTACTTATCTCTAAAAGTTACTTCTTAAACTAGTAGTCATCCCAGTGCCTGACTCTGGGTCATGGCAAACACCGTTCTCTCATTTTCTTTTCTTTTCTTTTTTTTTTTTTTTTAAAGAGTCTAACTGTTTATAGTTCCAGATATCAGTGAGGCTTTGGAGATTAGCCTGAATACTATCACTGTGTGAATACAACAGCTCATAATTTATTCAGCAGATGGACACTTAGGGTTCTTTCCATCCTTTCATAATTATGATTCATGCAGCAATTCAAAAAAAGATGCCTATTGGAAATGTTCATTTTTTTTCCTTTGTAAATGAACACTATAGAGGCATTAATGCACCTCATGATAGTTCTACTTTTAATTCTTTTGAGGAACCTCCATGCTGCTTTTTTCAATGGTTATAGTAATTTACATTCCATAGATTGTTTTATAGTATCATCTTTTCTTATTATTTTAAACTTTTTTATTCTTTATAATTTAAACCAATTTTTAAATTTAAATATATTTTGATCATATTCTTCACCTTTCTTCCTCCCTACTCACCCAACTTTACATTCTTTCTTAGAAAAGAAAGTAAAACCCAAAATAATAACACAACATTCAAAACCTAGGAAAGAAAATATAACATCACCCACAAATCCAACAACAAATGAGGCTGGAGAGATAGCTCAGGGTTGAGAGCACTTGCTTTTCTTCCAGGGTTCAAATCCCAGCATCCACATGGCAGCCCCCAAGTGTAACTCCAGTTCCAGGGTTCCTGATACCCTCTTACAGACATACATGCAGGCAAAACACCAATGCACATAAATAATAATAAAAAAAACACATCAAATTGTAACCAAATAAACGCATGCATACACATATTTAAAAAAGAAAGAGAAAAAAAACAAGCAAGCAAAAACTGTGGGATCCATTACTTGTTGGTCAACTGCTCCTGAACATGCGGTCTGTCTTGGAGTGTTGCTATGCCCATTGTCAATCCTTGGAGAAAACTTATTTTCCCTCTCCCAGCAGGTACCAATGACAGGTCAGATGCTAACCTTTACTCCAATGGCTAGGTTTCCATTTATACATTCATTCTTTCTTTCATTCATGTTTTGATATGACAAAATAAAACATAATAAGATAAAACAAAACAATCATATCAAGGTCAGACAAGCCAGAGTAACAGGAAAAGAGCCCAAAAGAGAGCAAGCCAGTCAGAGACGCACCTATTGCATGCCCATGAACCCCTTAAAAACACTAAAATGAGTAGAAGGACATGGAGACCTGGTACAGACCCATGCAGGCCCTGTGCATGCTAATTGATTATCTGTTTGTTTGAGCTTTATTCATGTTGATTTAGAGTGCCTTGTTTTCTTGGTGTCTTCAACCCCATTGGCGCTTGCATACTTTCTGCCTACTCTTCCATAAGGTAGAGTTCCGAGTGGAGGTATTTGATAGAGACATCCCATTCAGGGCTGAAGTGGTTGGTCTATGTTCTCTGTTTAATGCCTGGCTGTGGGTCTCTGTATTTGTCCCCAACTGCTACAGGAGGAAGCTTCTCTGATGATGGTTGAACAAGGCACTGATCTATGAGTATAGTAGAATATCATTAGGATTCATTTTATCATGACATTTTTCTTTTCCTTGTTTTTTTTTTGGGGGGGGGCAGTATTATTTTGCTTTACTCTAGGTCCCTGGGATATCTAGTTTCAAGTTCTTGGTCACCCAATAAGTATTTGGTATTGGTTCCATCTCATGGAGTGAGCATTAAGTCAGATGAAGTTTTGGTTGGTGACTTCCACACGGTTTGCATCACCATTGCCCTAGCAAATCTTTCAGGCAGTACACCATTGTAGAGAAAGGGTTTGTGGCTGCCTTCGTGTTTATATATCCCTTTGATAGACTGCAGGGTACCTTTTTGTAATAAAGACAGTAGAACTTAGAGAACAAGGCTCTATGTAGGCACCAGTTTGACATCTCCATGGTCAATGAATTGTGTAGGTATTGTGTTCAGGAATGGAGCCTTGTTGTTTGTATAGAGCAACTTACAGTTATGGCAACAGTCTGTGTTGTTTGCATATTCCTGTAGGGTCCTTTTGGCCAACAATTCAATTAGTTGTAATAGAAACCCAGCACTGGATGCTGAAGTTGGTGACAAGAAATGGTCAGTGGGTCTCTTTCTCTCCCATTATTTGGCAATTTCTTTTAGATTATCTTAATATATGTATATATTTTAGGGGGTTTCTACTGTATTGGGTTTCTATAGTACCTCTCAAATGCCTCTTAATTTTAGCTGTCTCTTCCTGTATCTCCTCCTACTATACCCTTTCACTTTCCCATACTCACTTGATTCTTCCATTCCAGAGCCACCACATCCATTCATAAAATCTGTTCTATTTATCTTTCCTAATGAGATCTGTCTGTTCAATCCAGTTCCTTAATCTATACCTACTCATTGTGTTTCTATGCATTGCAGCTTGGTTATCATTGACTTAAAAGCTAATATCCACATATAAGTGAGGACATACCGATTTGTCTTTCTGGGTCTGAACTACCTCAGCCAGGATGATTTTATTTTCTACTTATATCCATTTGCCTGCAAATTTCAGGATGTCATTTGTAAAATGGCTAAGTAATACTGCATTGTGTGAATGCACTACATTTTCTTTACCTATTCTTCTAATCTAGGTTGTTCCTAATATCTGACTTTTATGAATAGAGCATCAATGGACATGGTTGAACAATTGTCCTCATGGTAGGATAAAGCAAGCTTTGGGTATATGCCCAAAAGTGGTATAGCAAGATCCTAAGGTAGATTAAATCTCATCTTCCACAGGAAACACCACACTTTTTTCCATACTGGCTACATGAGTTTGCACTACCAACAACAATGGAAGAGTGTTCTTTTTGCTGCACAGCCTCATCAGCATGAGACATCACTTGTTTTCTTAACCATGCTGACAGGTGTAAGATGGAATCTCAAAATAGTTTGGATTTGCCTTTTGTTGATGGTTAAAGAAGCTAAAAATTTCTTTAACTATTTCTCTTCCATTTGAGTTTCCTCTGTTGAGAATTCTCTGTTTAGATCAGTACCCAATTTTTAATTGGATTATTTGTTTTCTTGATATCTAGTTTCTTGAATTACATATTTTGGATATTATACCTCTATCAGATGTGTAGGTCATAAAGATATTTTCCCATTCTGTGGGATGCTGATTTGTCTAAGAGACATTTTTCTTTGCCTTACAGAAGTCTTTCAGTTTCATTTATTAATTGCAGATCATAGATCTTACATCCTGTGTTAATGGCATCCTGTTGAGAAAGTCTTTTCCTATGCCAGTGAGTTCAAGCCTATCTCCCACTTTCTCATATATCAGGTTCAGAGTATCTTGTTTTATGGTGAGTTCCTTAATCCATTTGTAGTTGAAGTTTGTGCAGGGTGGTGGGTATGGATCTATTTGGATTGCTCTACAAGCAGCCACCCAGTTACACCAGCAGCATTTGTTGAAGATGTTGTCTTTTTTCTAGTGTGCAATTTTAGCTTCTTTATCAAAAATCAGGTGTCCACAGGTGGAGACTGAAGTTTTCCTGTGTCCTGCAGCCACTCAGTCCCAAAGAAACACACAGAAGCTTATTATTAATTACAAACTGTTTGGTCTATGGCTCATGCTTATTGCTAGGTAGCTCTGACATTTTAAATTAACCCATTTCTATTCATCTATATTAATTAAATATTAGTATAATGAATATATTAATATATATTTTGCCATGTGGCCGTGACATTACTGATCTGTTGGCATCTTATTTCTTGGGCAGCTGGATGGCATCTCCTCTGACCCCGCCTTTCTTCTTCCTGTATCTTTCTTGGATTTCCTACCTGGCTGATAACTGTCTAGCCATATAGGTCAAAGCATCTTCTTTATTAACCAATGAAAGTGATACATATTCACAACATAGAGAAAGACTGTCTTATAGAAAGTGTTTGAAGATTATTATCTAATATATATATGTATATATATATATATAATCTTTGTGTACCTAAAAACTTAACTGATGTAACTATGTTTGATTATCATAAACAATTATTAATTGTATTTATTAATGATATATTATAATTTTAAATGTGCTGCATAAATATAATACCTTAAACAAGAGTAGAAATATAAATGTAGTATAACATAATTGACCTTAAATTTGTATCGATAAACCAAAATTCATACAAATGTAAAGTATTTTGAGATTAACAGTTGTTTTTTGGATTAAAGTAGATTCAATAATCTAACTTTTTCTCATCATTTCTGTATCACATAAGTATGTGGATTTTTATATGGGTCTTCAGTTCAATTCCATTGATCAACTTCTTGTGGCAATATGATTCTGTTTCTTATTACTAGAGTTTTATAGTACAACTGGAAATACCTCCAGCAGATCTTTTATTATCCAGGATTGTTTCAGGTATCCTAGTTTTTGTTTATTTGTTTGTTTTGTTTTACCCTATGACGCTGAGAGTTTCCTTTCAAGATCTGTGAAGAACTGTGTTGAAATTTTGGTGGGATTGCATTGAATTTGTAGATTGCTTTTCATAGGATGGCCATTTTTACTGATTCCTAAGCGTGGAAGATCTTTCCTTCTAATATCTTCTTCAATTTCTTTCTTCAGTGACTTCAAGATTTTGTCATACAAGATTTTTACTTGCTTAGTAAGAGATACTCCAAGATATTTTATATTCTTTGATGATATTATGAAAGGTGTTTTTTTTTTCCTGATTTCTTTCTCAGAACATCTGTAATTTGTATATGGCATGGAGGGGCTAATGATTTTTGTTAGTTAATTTTTTATCCAGCTGTTTTGCTGAAAGTGTTTATCAGTTTAGGAGTTTCCTAGTACTGGGTTATCATGTGGTTTGTGTATTAAGGTAACTATGGCTTCATAACATGGATTGTGCAATGTTCCTTCTGTTTATATTTTGTGGAATAATTTGAGGAACATTGGGATTAAATCTTCTTTGAAATTCTGGAAGAATTCTGTGCTAATACCACCTGGCCTTGAGATATTTTTTTTGGCTTGGAGAATTCATTGACTTCTATTTAACTAGGGGTTAGAGGTCTGTTTAAATTGCTTATCTGATCTTGATTTAAGTTTGGTAAGTCAACCTATAGAGATTATTACCCATTTCCTTTAGATTTCCCATTTTGGTGGTGGTGCATGTGTATGTGTTTCCTTTCTTTTGATTTTGCTGGCCTGAGATTATTTTGTTTTCATGGTTGTAGTGAACCTCTTTCTTTTGGAGGATAACTTCTAGGAACTTCTGTAGGGCTTAATTTGTAGAGATATTACTTACATTTTTTTTTTTACTTATTTTTCCATCTATGATAACAGAGTTTGCTGGGTATAGTAGTACTTTCTGGCATTTGTGGTATTTTAGAGTTTACAGCAGATCTGTACATGACTTTCTGGCTTTTAGAGTCTCCATTGAGAAGTCAAGCATAATTCAAATAAGTTTGCCTTTATATGTTACTTGGTCTTTTTCCCTTGCAGCTTTTAACATTCTTGTATATTGATAGGCATCATCTTCTTAAGTAACGTAAATATTCTTCTGTTATTTTGTTGAAAATATTTTCTGAGCCTTTATGTTTCTTTTTCTTCTATTTCTATTCTGCTTAGATGTGTTTTTTTTTCCACAGTGTCTCAGATTTTATTGAATTTTTTTCTTTTATTTAACATTTTCTTCTACTGATATATCTGTATGTTCCAATGCATCTTCAATGCCTGAGACTCTTTCTTCCATCTCTTACATTCTGTTGGTGAAGCTTGCCTCTGTGGTTTCTATTTGAGTCCCTTGACTTTTCATTTCCATACTTCCTCAACTTTGGGTTTTCTTTATTAATTCAGGTTTGTTCCTTGGTTTTTGTTCTTCTCTGGTTTTTAGGACAGTGGTGGCTATGTGTTGCCTGTAGGAAAATTTTCTGCTTAGTCTTTTTCCTATGGAGTGTTCTTGGTATTTGTATTGAGAATCAAGTGACAATAGATATTTCTGCATTTTCTATTGTGCTCTACTCTCCTATGTGTCTGTTTTCATGCCAAAGACATGATATTTTGATTTCCATACCTTTGTTATAAATTTTAAAATCAGGTAATACAATTACATAATTTTTTTGTTTTTTTGTTTTTGTTTGTTTACTCAAGTTTATTGTGGCTATTTGGAGTATCTTCTTATTTTATGTGAAATTAGGAACGTATTTTTTCTATTTCTGTGAAAAAATGTCATTTGAATTGTGATAGAAATTACATTGAAAATGTACATTGTTTGGAACTTTAAAAAATTTCCATAGTTTGGTAATGGAGAGATGGCTCAGTGGTAAAGAGCACTGGCTATTCTTCCAGAGGATTTGAGTTCAATTCATAGCACCAACATTGAAGTTCATAACCATGTGCAGCTGCAGTCCCACAGGATATGATGCCCTCTTCCAGTATGCAGACAAAACACCTATACATGTAAAGTAAAGAAATGAATCTTAAAAATAAAATCTCCAAAGTTTAATTTTGTAGTCATGAACAAGAATAATTTCATTTTGTTTGTATATGCCTCTATTTCCTTTTTATAAGTTTTTATATATTTTCAGTGTAACTGACCTAATTAACTTTATTCATAATTACTTTGTCTCTAATATGGTGTTATCTTGAATATTTGATAGCATATTTTAGTATATTGAAATATTAATGGTATTGGAATCCTACAGTATTTCTAAACACATATTAGTTTTAACTGTGTTGCTGGTGCAGTTTTATGTGTAATTTACATAAGATTGTATTTTCTGTATGCAAAGGAATTTTGGGCTTTTTCTAACATGGAGACTTGGCTAGCAGTGTTCATCTCCAAACTAGTACTGTGATAGTCAGCCTTGTACTAGGGCAATTCTGAAGCCCATGGCTATGGGGTGAAAAGATGAAGGACCAAGGGATTTCGACCTTTGGTAGCAGTCTGTAGGGACTCTGCGGCCATGGAGTCCTGCCTGGTTTGGATATAGTGATCCATGTGGAATGGAGAGATGAATTCCTTTTCTTTCACCTAGGTAGATATTATATTTTTCTAAAATATGTTTCCCAGGGTCAGATAGAATGGCCAGTGTAAACATATCCTCCCTATATTTGCCAACCTTCTTGTCATTACTCTGTACTATGTCATGTACTGTGTCTCTCATCTGTATTATTTGGCTCTAGTGAAGGGATTTTGGTATTAAGTGGTTAACTGACTTGTTTCCTTAAAGGAATGAGCTCTTGAGGGTCCTGGTTCTCCGGCTTTTTGAAGCCATTGCCTTTACCTCATAAAACTATTTAAAAATATTATTTTCTTCAACTTTATTATGTTTTTTTTGTCAAAATATCTCTCTACTTAAGCATAGAAAGTTTAATGGTTTAGGTCATAAATATGTAGCATCTACGGCAAAAAAGTAAAACTAGAAGACAGACTATAACTAATAATATAAGAATACATATAGATGCAGTATATTAATTTTATATCCAAAATGATTATTTGCTAGGCCTATATATATTGTTACAAACATTAATCAAGAATATTTTATGAAGTATATAGTATATAGTATATACACATTTAAATGATCTTAAGTGTATGTACAATGTATGTGAGCTATTATGCCAGTTTGTTGCAATAAGTGTAAAAACTCTATACTAATAATGGGTAGAACTGTTGAATGACTTTGTCTTCTGCATCCCAACATTGGAAAGAACTTATCAAGGAAATATCTTGTAGAGAAGAAAACATACTGTATTCAGCAAAGTTGTGTCAAGAAATGGCAGAAAGATGGCGAAATATGTCATTTTGTGATGACCTTGATTAATTTACAAACTAATAATTTTCGATTTGGCACACACAAATCTGAGTATTAGATATCAGCTATACACGAATCAAAATAATTCATAGACGTTAAAAACCAATGAATGAACAAAACTGAAACAGAGAAAGAAAGAAAGACATACAATATGAGGCCCAGGTCACCAGCCAACCTGTTGATTTTAGTACTCAAGGAGATAATTTTAGTACTAAAAAGGATAAGTACTAATGAGGATATGAGGCCTATTTTATATTTCAAATAACATGTCTAAAACCACTAGAAAACAGACAAAACAGATCACCTGGATTGCACGTAGACATAGTAACTACATGATGATTTCATATCTTCTGTAGGATTCCACAGCTGCATTTTGAATGGTGTATCCTAATAATACTAAATACCTTTTTCCAGTATCATTGACATACAGCACACATTGTGTTTAATGATAAAAACTGTATCTTTATAAAATAAAATGCAAATAGTTCTTTTATTAATATAATGAAAATGCAAGCTACCAAGACAAACAAAAGGCAAAAATTCTGATTATTAATGTTCTCAGTAGAAATAGAACTCAAAAGAAATGTACACACATGCATGTGTGCATGCACACTGGGTATCCTTAAGTTACACTACTTTAAGTTTGTGTCACAAAAAGAAAAGTGGACTCTCAAAAGAGACAGATAAGAAGAGATTTATTTATAAACCTTTATACAGAACATTTTGTTTTTTCCTTAAGAAATAAAAATACAGTAACTATTTCCTCCTTTTATCTTAGCAAAACTGTTATCAAATGTGTACCATCCACCTTGTTTTAAACAAATAAAATGCAAGAAAGTTGCTTTATCTGAAAATACATAGAATAAATATATTTTTCTATCTCTGTTTTACATCCAAATCTTTTGCTCTTTTTCACAGTGAGAGTGTTGCAGAAGTGTGAATATCACTAGAGCAATTCTGACATTTGGTTGATAAGATTTGCATTAAAATATATTTACAGAAGTACTGTGTAGCTAGTGTATAGCTCTTCACAACCTTTATCATTTTCAAACACACTCAGTTGCTTCATGAATAAAACTTACTGAAATGTCTGCCAAGAAAAGCAATTCTGAAAAGGAGGGAAAATAAGTAAAGAATATTGTGAATAATTGGTTTCCTAGAGCTGAGATAAAGCAAAGAATCAGAGATGGCATAAAAATTCATGTTTTATTAACCTATATTTATTTTGCATAAAGTGTCATATGCAAATATGACCCATTAGTATGATCTTATTTGATAGCTATTGTTTATGTATTTATGTAGGCATACAAAGCATTGGTGTTCCATAATTCTAATCTGTAAGTCTGCAAGAGCTAATTATAAGAATATTTCCATCTCTGAGGTCTATTACATCTTCGTTTTGAAAAGTGGTGAGACACACAGAAAAAATTTCCACTGCTGTTGGGTTCCTTTATCTGTCAACAATCATAAAATATGGTACTTTGTGTTAACAAGGAATCAAGTTCTAGCTAATACGATAAGCTTTTATGTATAAATCAGATAATAGGATTTGTGTTCCTGTGCATTAGTTTCTGATAAGTTTTGGCTTCAAATTAAGCTATAAGACAACTTTTAGGGATTGAGTTTGTGGCTTTATATTTTTGCAGGGTTGCTGATTTAACCCTTGGGTCATACTTGTTAGGCAGTGACTCCACACACATACCGTATCCTCCACACTCTGTTTTGATACAGTCTAAATTGCCTATGCTGCCTTTCCAATCACCGTGCAGGCAATAGATCCAATCATCCTCTGCATTTGTCATGTTCTTGTCCCATCTTTCTAGGATGTCCTGACGTCTAGCTTATAGTTTAAAAAAGCAATTAATTGTTTCCACTAATAATAAATATTTTCATATTTCAATATTTGAATTATTGTATATTAATAGGAAAGTATGTTATGAAACATTATTTTTTAATCATTCCAAGTCATTTAAATTGACTTTACAATGAAAGCTTTTGTTCATAGATACAGTGAAATATAACTTGTCAATACTGCCTATGCATATCAAAAATTTGAAGTTAAGTGGCAACATAAATAACTTCTTTTAAAAAATATATTTTGAGGAAAGAATAATTTTCAAGTGTTAAAACATATATTTCTTTAAAAAAAACCCTCAAAATTTAACACATGAAATTAAACAAATAAGGTTATAAACTCCAGGAGCAGAGAAGGGAAGTAATGGAATAGGATGCTCCACCAGTAATTCCCATAGAAACACCCATTTACTAGCAGTCCACACAGCATTAAACTAACTTCATAAAAGCTGAAGAAAGATGACAGTGTGTAGTGTCAGCATAATTATGATAAAAGATAGTTTGTAAAAGACAGAAAGAAATATGTTACCCTTGCACTCCACTCTGTAACTCCAGGAAGTCTGGAGTTACTCTAAGAATTAAGTCCAGACCTTAACCTTGTAATCAGTGCTGAGATAATTTTGCCTTTCAGAAAGAAAACTGCAAAGTGAGCCACTTAGGCTGCCATGAGGCAGTTGGTTGATTGTCTCTATCATCTTTCTCCAAAGATTTGAAAAGAAATGAATTCTTCTGAAGTTCTGTGAAGCCAGGATGGTGTTGCTACAAATTCAAAGCAGAAAACAACAGCAACAACAACACAAATAAATAAAGAAAGAAGAAAGAAAGATATAACCACTGGCAGTAATGAGCAAAGATTGAATTTTAGCAAACCAAAACCAACAGCACAGTAAGATTTTTCACCATAGTCAATGGATGTAATTTGATAGAACTTTATTAATTTAATTAAGTCCATCTTGAATTAGTTCTATGTTTTATAGATTCATAACCCACAAGAACAGATGACATGAATATGAAAACAAAATGGCCTGGAGAACAAGTTGGTTAATAGAAAAGTGAAGAGTATTGGACAGAGTCAGTGGAATATGGGAGGGATGTGCTCAAAGTGTATCATATAATAAATAATGCCCTCTGGGAGGTGTAAGAAATGCTGAGAGTGAGCCTGTGAAGCAATCCAGTAAGCAGGATTCATTCACAGCCTCTGATTCAGCTCCTGATTCTGGGGTCCTGCCTTGAATTCCTGTCCCCACTTCCTTTCATGTTGGTCAGTAAATTGAAATGAACCCTTTTTCTCTCCAAGTGACCTTTGTTCATGATGTTTCTTACAGCAACAGATAGCAACCTAGAACACCAATGTTGTAATCTACTACCCTTTATACTTAAGATAACTTAGAATATGAAGGAGAAGGAATATAAATTTTGTGATACTAATTCTATACCCTGATGCAATCATGGGCTGGTGAGATTGCTCAGCACTTAAGAACAATTGATGTTCTTAAGGAGGACCTGGGTTTGATTCCCAGTACCCAGATGGTGACTCAAAACCACCCAAACTACAGTTTCAGGGGATCTGATACCATCTCTCATCTCTGCACACTATACATCTGTCCTGCAAAGAAGCAAGCAAATCACCCATTCACATAAAATGAAACAAAAAATATTCAACTTTGCAATTATTTTTATTAATCTACTAGCTGAATAAAATGTATATGGAATGGCTTACTGTCGTATGCATACAAAGAAATTTAGTTTCCAAAGAGACTAAAAGGATATTGAAGGGTACAGAACAGGGTGTTTTAATGAACTGGCCTTTGGAATTAGCGAATTCTAGGTTTGAATCTTGCTCTTAAAAATGCTAAATCGTTTACTTAGGCTTTCTCAACTTCATTACTAATAAAGTGGACAATGTCTTTTGATCAGCGGTCATGAAGATGCACATGTGACATGCAATAGACACATATGAGTGAAGACATATTCATGTAACTCCTAGGTACTCATGACCCAGGGACTCAAAATCCAAATGCAATTGTTTCACAAAGCACCTTTGACTATATCTGTTTCTCAAAGTGAATTTCCTTTTATAATGGATGTTATTATGAACTTATAAAAATAGGCTTGGATTCGTCAAAACACAAAGCCAAACACAAATAAGTTAATGTCAAGATGCCTGAAAACAGGCCTGACTGAGGGTATCATGAGCATTCCTTCACCTCTTTGTATATTTTCTGTTATTTCATCTCAAGTATTTTTGCCTACCCATTAAGGTTGAACTGAAGTGTTCACACTGATACACACATTGAGTGATCAACACACATGTCAATACTTACTGCAGTCCTCTGCTGGAGAAGCACAGAGATGTATTCTGCTTTCTCAAAGAGAATCTGTTTTCCTTACTTTGCAGCCTGTTCTATTAGCACTGGAATACCACATTTTAGTCATAACTCATGGTGACACTGACAGTGAAAACTTTAAAAAGAAGACACACAAAAAAAGCCACTTTCTATGGAAAGTAGACTTGTAATAACTTCAGTAAATTAACTTTCCTGAATTTTCAAGAATGAGTTTCCCTTTTCTATTTTTTTCTTATATTCAGATTACAATTCAGGAACAATTTTTCTGTCATATTCACTGCCAGGCAAAAAATAAAAATTGCTCCTACTTTCTTAAAGTGCAGAAGTCCTTAGTGACAGATTCTTGTATGAATCACCCTGTCAGTGGTTCCCTGACTCCCCTCTTGGAATTGGATTAGGCTACCAAGTGCTGCTAAAAAAGTTTTGAAAGTTTTCCTATTAATTATTCTTTGTTTCCCAGATATACCATTCCAAATAAATGCTAATAACATTAATGGAACAACCTCCTAATATACCAAATATTTATAGAGAAAACATACGAAGTTAGATTTCATAAAATGTAATGCTTTTAAATACTTCAATGATTTTCCCTGAAGCCTGCAATATCATTTTGTAAAATGGTGTTTCTATCACTTTGTCAGCTCTTAGAGTTTAGGACTTCTTAGTTTATTAGTAATACAAATGTTATGACTGAATTAGAGAAGCTTCCCTAATCACTGAGAGGTCTTTGAAAGCTCCAAAGTAATTATATCTTATAATTATCAGAAAGCAAAGCTCTCCAATCACTTCCACTGCCAAGCATTCACTGGTTCTCAGCCTGCAGCAGTATGTGGATGAGATTAGCTTCTAATTATAGGGAGGGAAAATAATTAAGGTGAAATAAAATTTTCATTTTAACTTGCATATGCTATTTGAAATAAAGAAGTTTTCTGCCCTTATGAAATGTTACAGAAGTCTTGGAAATCAAATTGTTATTGTACTTTCAGAATCAACAGTAGTGAGGGTGAACAGCTTTCTTTCATTTATCTTGCAAAATAAGGAAATATTCAGAATACTTGTACTGTAAAAGAGTGGTTTAGTTTTATTATGCTAACTAGTTTATTGAGTTGACTGAATTAAGAAGATGCATAGACTGGCAAATAAACAAACATTAATTTTAATGAATAGGTAATTATAGAATTTTTAAGACTGACTTATATGATATTTTGTTTTGAATTATCTGCTTACAAATTCTAATATCCAGAAAGCAATAATCCAGAAAAATGTTTGCCAAAACTCCTTCAGTTTAATACAAGCTGTACTGATAAAAATCAATATTAGATTTCTTAAATGTATAAGCGTA
Source organism: Peromyscus melanophrys (assembly GCA_902168415.1). NCBI lineage: Eukaryota > Metazoa > Chordata > Mammalia > Rodentia > Cricetidae > Peromyscus > Peromyscus melanophrys. The sequence continues at coordinate 20,350 of CABHPR010135835.1, read as the reverse complement.
TTTTGAAAACACCATCCCAGCCACAAAACCTTTGACTTACAATTTATCCTACATTAAAGATATACTAGTGGAATCTTGGCACAAAAGTTCTGAAGTATCCAACAAACATCTCATTTGACTTAAGGACCAATCTGTGAGATGGAACCCATACCCTACTCTGCTTGGGTGATTAAGAACCAGAAACTAGCCGGGTGGTGGTGGCGCACGCCTTTAATCCCTGCACTCGGGAGGCAGAGGCAGGCGGATCTTTGTGAGTTCGAGGCCAGCCTGGTCTACAGAGTGAGATCCAGGAAAGGCGCAAAGCTACACAGAGAAACCCTGTCTCGAAAAACCGAAACCAAAACAAAAACCAAAACAAAAAAACCAGAAACTAGATAGCCCAGAGATCTAGTATATAACCCAACACTATTGGTCTTTTAATAAAAAGTATCAATAAAATGACTTCTAATGAATCTGCTATAATCATAGATCAGGGCCCTATCTAGTTGTCATGAGAGAAACTTCCTCCTGCAGCAGATGGGAACAGATGCAGAGACTCACAGCCAGACATTACTTGAAGAGAGTCCTTTGAACACGCAGCTCTAAATGGAATGTCTCCATTAAATCCCCCCCCCCTCCCCGGAGAGTTCAGGGAACCCCATGGAAGAGGAGGCAGACAGAGTGTAAGAGCTAGTGGGGATGGAAGATACCAGGAGTACAAGTCCCAGTGAATCAACTAACCAAGGCTCATATGGACTCACAGACTGAAGCACAGCTCCTATCTGAGTCTATACCAGATCCTCTTCATACATTATCTATTTTAACTGTGTGTGTGAACAAGCAGGTCTCTGATTCTTGTGCCTGCTCTTGGAACTCTTTTCTTTCTCTTGGTTTGTCTCCAGGTGTTTTGGGGTCACTGCGTAGTCTGCAGCAGAGTTGTTTAGAAGTGCCTTGCTCTTCATGATCTACCTAGTTCACTGTCTAACTTTATATGCTTGTCAAAATCCAGCAGAATAAAGACACAACCAATTAGGATTAGAGATGATCAAATTCCCAACTGTCTTATGCAAGATTTTCTTCATGACTTCCCATACCTTCTTGAACTCTGTCTTGTTCTCCCTCCATTTTCTTGTCCTCCTCACCCTTTGATATCTCTTGCCCTTGTCTTGGAACCAGACTTTTATCATTAAATTTCTTAAGCTGCTAACTGCTGTAATTTCCAGTAGGCTCAGTCATATAAACCATCTCAAAGCCCTGCTCCTGCATACACTCTACAAAATTAGTTGAGCACCTGTCCTTGGCTCTCACTACTGATATAGTACATGGACTCCTTCATAATGTAGTATATGTCTCCTTTACTTTAGACACATACTCTGGCAGGGAAATCATCTCCTCTCCAGACTGAGAGGTGTGGCTGCATAGCAGTTCACAGACGCTTCACTGGATTGTGAACCATAGAGAATGGCTCATAGGATTTTATCAGTTCTTTTTGTCTAATGCCAGCAGAGAGAAAAACTCAAGGTACTTCTTTACAATGTTTTTGTGGATGACTTCCAAAATCCTACTTTCCTGGAGCATTCAATTTTCTGGAAATTTTTAGGGACAGATCTTCAGAGCTAACCATATCATGTAATACACATGATATTCCACATCTTTATTCTCAGACTTTTTTTTATTATGCTTACTTCCTCTCCTTTCTCATGATTCTCTTCCTCTACTTTTTTCCTTCTTGTTCATTCTCCAAAGAGAAAACATAAACTGTGTGTGATTCATTTCTACTTCCTCGACCCTCCTCTACAAAGTCTATCTGGTCTTTTTTGAGATGGAGGACAAGATTACTCTGATATTCTATCTAGTGGGCCCACTCTTGTCTTCAGGTATATTGAAAAGTCAACTAGTATAATACTGTCAGGAGTATTGCACATCATCATCATGCTTTGTAATCATAATCATTTTCTCTACCACCAGAAAGGAGAGATAAAATTGCACAATACTCTCCAATTATGATGAGGTCTCTTCCAACTTAGAGGGCTCCAGGATTGATTTAGTGGCAGATTTGACAATGGTTCCCAATTAGTTATGAGGTCACCTTTAGTATAACAGTACCCATGTCCATCAAAGGGTATACTCTTAAGAGTTGGAAGTGGTATTAGCATTCAGCTTTAGCCACCGTCCAATTTGGACATCTCTGTTTTGCTCTCATAGTGGGTATTGACTAAGGAATCAGAAACATTAGAGATCAACTCCCAAAAGAAATTTTATATGTTAGAATAGAAATTATCCATGATGAGAGATATGAGTTTCCAAAATTCTTAGAGAGAGGCAAAGTCTTGATCTTCCTCTACAGGCATCTTGGCTGGAAGTAGACGAAACAATTGACAGCAGCATGGACTTGGACCATTACAGACTTGCATGAAACACCTGGGTTGCATGAGGATGACTCAAAATCATTTTTGTTTACTGTTATCAATTGTCACTATTCTTATACAGCAATGTTCAATTTACATTTTCATTTATAGTAATAATTCCATCAATGAATAAAATATGAAAATATGTGATATTTTGCATACATTTACCAGGTTACCTATTGGAACAATGGTTAAAGACCTTAGCCAGAGTCTACCATCTGTCAGTTTCTTCTTCTAAATGTGTAAACCTGAAAGTTTAGTCATTGATACTGTCATCCAGAATTGTAACAAATATGTCAGATAGTTTGGAATAACAACAGATACTTGGACTCACAACTTATGGTATGGTTTCATTGCTAATACTTAGGTGTCTCCAGCCGACTCAAAGTTGTGAAATTAACTGCATTTAAATGATAGATTTTGCATTTTCTACTTTTCAGACAAGAATAGTATTTACAAACTTCTTTCTTTTCTATCTTGAGTTGTGAAAATGACTGCATCATAATCTAGAAAATTCAGATTTATTTTAAAATATATTTCAGTGAAGCTTCCCTATTCAGTGGAGACAGATTAATGTACTTAAGGAAGACTACTGGCTCTCTCTGTGTAGTCTCAGTTCTACCTCCTGAAGATACTATGTTATTATTTTATTAACAATAAGAAATTGTAATTTCTTCATGTTTTTCAGGCAGATATTAATGATGAAAGCACTACTGAGATTTGCTATTCAAGAAACACGTGAAATTATGAAATTGAAGTAATTGACAGTATTGACATCAGAAAATTTATTAGAAAACAGTAAATTTCATAGTAACAAACCACAATTTTTCAGAATGGTAAAAAGATATATGTTTGCTGATCAAGTATAGAATAAAACTCTTTTAAAACTACTTAAAGATAGAAAGTATACTGCGTGTTCAATTGTAAAACTAAGTACAGGCATTATTGCAATTTAGATAAAAGTTTTCTCATATGCAAATGACTTTTGTTATACCACACACAGTTGAAGCATAATCAGAAATAATGAGTATGGATCCTAATTTTTGTTAAGATCTATAATATGGAGGGGTTTGGTCCTGCCTCAACTGAATATACCAGGCTTTGCTGACTCCCCTGGGAGGTCTTACCAATTTGGAGGAGGGGATGGGAGGTAGGTAGCGGGGGAAAGGCTAGAGGGAGTGGAAGGAGAGATGAGAGGGGGATCTGTGGTTGATATGTAAAATGAGTAAAAAATTCCCTAAATAAATAAATAAATAATAATAGAACAGCAATGAAAAGAAGATCTACAATATAATCAATACCTGCCAAAACTTCTGATTCTCTTTAACATACACTAACAGATTTTTTTTAAACTAGTTAGTTTTTCTCCCATGTAAATTAATTATATGCATGAACTGACTGGAAACAGAAGATTAAATACACAGAGATAGAAAGACATGTTAGTGGTGTCATAATGACCAACAATAATTTATCAACCGGTGACATACAGTGTGCAAGAGTCATTCCTGACAAAATTGTAGGGAAACTTAATTTCTTTTTTCTACTCATAATGATTTCTAGGAAGCTCATGTGTGATTTTTGTAATTTTACATCACATTTTGATTTCTCTGTTTTTCCTGTCAAATGTTTAACAGTGTTCAGGAAGAAATCTTGATTTTTTTTTTCAAAATATCTTTACAAATTTATCTATCTATCTATCTATCTATCTATCTATCTGTCTGTCTGTCTGTCTGTCTGTCTGTCTGTCTGTCTGTCTGTCTATCTATCTATCTATCTATCTATCCATCCATCCATCCATCCATCCATCCATCCATCCATCCATCTATCTATCTATCTATCTATCTATCTATCTATCTATTTTTGGTTTTTTTTTGAGACAGGGTTTCGCTGTGCTGTTTTGGTGCCAGTCCTAGATCTTGCTCTATAGACCAGGCTGGCCTCGAACTCACAGAGATCTGACTGGCTCTGCCTCCTGAGTGCTGGGATTAAAGGCGTGCGCCACCACCATTGTATTTTATATAGTACTTTGAAGTTGCTGTGATTTAGTAGCCCATTAATTTCTCAGATAATTTATTGTGAAAACTAAATGAAAATAGGTTGTAATTATATCTCAGCAAGTGAATGCTTGCCTACCACAGACTTGAGTTAAATCCCCATCACAGAAGTAAAGAAAGAAGGACAGTGTGAAACCTGAACATTCCAAGGAGAAAGACCAAATCTGTGATTGTCTAATCAAAGCAAGCTTTATCTTAGAGTTGCACCAAGGGTTGGTCAGCCAGCTCTCATTCTAAGATTGGATTTTAAAGAGCAGCCCCTGATATGAAGAAGACAAGGTTTTTTTTTTTTTTATATAGCTCAGGGGCAGAGGGTTTCCAAGTGGAGGATTTGGTGGGCAAAATAAACAGGGTTACAGGAGCAGGACATAAACATAGCAAAGTTAGTCATAATAACCTCCTGAAACAAATACATGATTGCCATTCCTGACACAGGTACAACAGAACCATTTGTAGTTAAACTTATAGGTGGGGCAGAGCCCAATCCTTAAGAAACAGAGGTTTCATCATAAACAGGAATGAACCTTGTTTGTCTTTACTGTAGGATGACTTTCAAGCATAAGATGGAGACAGGCTGGTTCTTAGAGAGAAGTCCATAGATAGACAGAGACAGAAACTAGGTGATGTCTTGATTTTATGCTGCTGTGTTGATACCACATAAAATTGGAGAGACTTTTCATTTTGAATTATCATGTAACTTTTCTGGATTCCAAAGTTTGCACGTCAATTATTTCTTGAATTATTTTTTCAGCCACTATTTTACTTTTGTTACTGCACCAGCCTCTGTTTGTTTCCTGCTATACTCTTGTGTGTGGCAGACTTTCCCTGGAGAGATGCACAACACACACACACACACACACACACACACACACACACACACACACACA
>CABHPR010135835.1:0-15012 GCA_902168415.1 Peromyscus melanophrys | reverse complement strand
ACACACACACACACACACACACACACACACACACACACACACACACAGTACTGCAGAAAGGAAACGCACACAGATCAAAGTAACAATTTAACCAATGTCCAAGTTGGTGACCAGTGAGTTTAATTGGGCTTCCTAACAGCAGTGTGGGTGAGGAGTAACTTAAAAGATCAGGGGTAACTCAAAAAAGCAGCTGCATCATGGGAAATTCCACTCCAGCATGGGTGATAACTCATAAAAGCTATATCCTTAGCACTCTCTGACCAGATTTGAGAAATAACCCAAATCCCAGAATCTCTTCTCTGCTTGCTGGCTGGCCAGACTACCCTCCCCCAGCAGTTGTTTGTTATTTTATACTGCTGCAAGGGGCACAAGAAAATTCTCTAAGTTTCTGTTATTATTTTTTATTTTATTTTATTTTCTATCATCAGCTTGATACAGTACAAATTCTTATCCTAATAGTGAAATGTTTCACTGATACTTGCCCAGTGATTGAGTAAAACCAAAACTTATTATAAGCCACAGTCATCCTAGGGTGCCCCTCCTATGTAGCCTCCTTGGATCTGTGGGTTGCAGTCTGATTGTTCTTTGCTTTATATCTAGTATCCACTTATGAGTGAGTACATACCATGTTTGTCCTTCTGGGTCTGGGTTACTTCACTCAGGATGATATTTTCTAGTTTCATCCATGAAAAATGCCTGCAAATTTCATGCTGTCATCGTTTTTCTCTGCTGAGTAGTACTCCATTGTGTATATGTGCCACAGTTTCTTAATCCATTCTTCAGTTGACGGGCATCTAGGTTGTTTCCAGGTTCTGGCTATCACGAATAGTGCTGCTATGAAAATAGTTGAACATGTGTCCCTGTGGTATGAATCAGCATTCCTTGGGTATATGCCCAAGAGTGGTATGGCTGGGTCTTGCAGTAGACCAATTCCCAATTTTCTGAGAAACCACCATACTGATTTCCACAGTGGATTTACAAGTTTGCATTCTTACCAACAGTGGAGGAGTGTTCCCTTTGCTCTGCATCCTCTCCAACATAGACTGCCATTAGTGTTTTTGATCATAGCCATTCTGACAGGTGTAAGGTGATATCTGAGTTGTTTTGATTGGCATTTCTCTGATGACTAAGGATGTTGAGCATTTCCTAAAATGTCTTTCAGCCAGTTGTGATTCTTCTGTTGAGAATTCTCTTTTTAGCTCTGTAGCACATTTTTTAATTGGATTGTTCAGTATTTTGATGTCTATTTTCTTGAGTTCTTTATAAACTTTGGAGATTAGTCCTCTGTCAGATGTGGGGTTGGTGAAGGTCTTTTCCCATTCTGTAGGCTGTCTTTTTGTCTTATTGACCATGTCTTTTGCCCTACAAAAGCTTCTCTGTTTCAAGCGGTCCCATTTATTAATTGTTGTGCTCAGTGTCTGTGCTACTGATGTTATATTTAGGAAGTGATCTCCTGTGCCACTGCATTCAAGAGTACTTCCTACTTTCTCTTCTATCAACGTCAGTGTAACTGGATTTATGTTGAGGTCTTTGATCCACTTGGACTTGAGTTTTGTGCATGGTGACAGATGTGGATCTATTTGTGATCTTTTACATGTTGACATCCAGTCATGCCAGCACCATTTGTTGAAGATACTTTCTTTTTTCCATTGTATAGTTTTGGCTTCTTTGTCAAAAATCAGGTGTTCATATGTATGTGGATTAATGTCAGGGTCTTCAAAAAGAAACAAACTCACCCAGGAGGAATAGACGCCAAGAAATAATCAAATTGAAATCAGGCTGAAATCAATGAAATAGAAACAAAGAGAACAATACAAAGAATCAATGAAACAAAGAGTTGGTTCTTTGAAAAAAATCAACAAGATGGACAAACACCTAGCCAAATTAACCAGAAGGCAAAGAGAGAGCACCCAGATTAACAAAATCAGAAACAAAAAGGGAGACAAAACAACAGACAACCAGGAAATCCAGAGAATCTTCAGGTCATATTTCAAAAACCTGTACTCCACAAAATTGGAAAATCTGAAAGAAATGGACAACTTTCTGGATAGATACCACATACCAAAGTTAAATCAAGACTAGATAAACTATTTAAATATACCAATAACCCCTAAAGAAATACAGTCATTCAAAATCTCCCAACCAAAAAAAAAAAAAAAAAGCCCAGGACCTGATGGTTTCAGTGCAGAATTCTACCAGATTTTTCAAAGAAGAACTAATTCCAATACTCTTCAAATTGTTCCACACAACAGCAACAGAAGGAACATTACCAAACTTTTTTTATGAAGCTACAGTAACCCCGATACCCAAACCACACAAAGATGCAACAAAGAAAGAGAATTACAGACCAATCTTCCTCATGAACATTGATGCAAAAATACTCAACAAAATATTGGCAAACCGAATCCAAGAACACATCAAAAAAATTATCCACCATGACCAAGTAAGTTTCATCCAAGGGATGCAAGGATGGTTCAACATATGAAAACCTGTCAATGTAGTACACCATATAAACAAAATGAAAGAGAAAAAAAAAAACATGATCATCTCATTAGATGCTGAAAAAGCCTTTGACAAAATCCAACACCCCTTCATGATAAAGGTCTTAGAGATATCAGGAATACAAGGCACATACCTAAACATAATAAAGGCAGTTTCTGTTCTTATAGATCTGTGACCTTTCCTTTATTTTTTGAGTCTCAAGAGCCTCCTGAAAAAAATATTTCAATGGTCATATATCAACTCCAGACCTATTATATTCATGTTACTTCTCTGGTTTTATCTCAACAGAATTTATCATGAATAGCTGTTTTGTTAAGGACACCAACTGGGTTCATTCTGTGGGATGTCTTTCTATATGCTGTGAATATGTATTGCTCTGATTGGTTGGTAAATAAAACTGCATTGGCCTATGGCAAGGAAGCTTACAGGCAGGCAGAAATCCAAGCAGATAGATAGGAAGAGAAAGGAGAGGCAGAGTGACACCAGCCACCATGGAAGTAACAACATGCTAGCAGACTGGTAAGCCACGGAACATGTGGCAAAATAAATACATAAGGGACCATGTGGCCAGGCGGTACTGGAGAAACCTTTTGAGTACATTTGGCACCCAACATGGGGCAAAAATTTCCATCTAAAACCCGAGACAACTTATAAGAGATTCTAAAACAGAGCTAAAAACAGTTTCCTTGTTGTATCTCTCAGGCAAGCTGCAGTCTGCAGGCTTGAGCTACAGTATGGCAAATTTGTTGCATGTGGGCTTGACCTACAACATGGCAGATTCCTACCACAGTACACAGAGGAATCTCCAAGCCATGCAGTAATATGGTTTAATCATCAAAGACCCCTTAAAGGTCTCCAAAGACACCATGGCCCAGATGATCCAACATCCAAGAAAAGCTTCAAGGCAACTGGCTCAGGCAATGCAGCTTCACAGACTATTCCAGTAAGGACTTGATCATAATTCTTAATTTTCTCAGGATCCCCATAAGATTGCCAATGCCCTCAATGAGCAGGAAGTAGTATGAGAAGCTATGACCAAATTTTCAAAAAAAAAAAAGTTTACAAATGCTTATTTTTATTTAAAGGGGGTTGATTGTAAATGCAATCTCATTTTAAAGAAGGAAAGGGAATATTGATATGGTAGGATAAACGGGTAGATTAAACTTTAGACTCACAAATATAAGATAATAAAATAGTTTCTTTAATTTTGCCAAATACAAATAGACTAGATATTGTAACTATAATTCTTGCTTGATAACTGTTTGTTATATACAATTTTACTATATTAAAGCTAAAACTTTCCTTTTTGATTAGTTAGAAAAGGGGAAATTCTGGGTGGTGTATTTCTGTATGCTATGACTATATGTTGCTCTCATTGGTTAATAAATAAGCTGATTTGTCCTATGGCAAGGCAGCTTAGAGGCAGGCAGGAAATCCAAAAGAGACAGGAAGAAGAAAGGCAGAGGTAGAAGAGATGCCAGCCTGCTGCCCAAGGAACAACAGGCCAGCAGACCAGTAAAGCCACAGAACATGTGGCAAAACATAGATTAATAGAAATGGGTTAATTTAAGATATAAGAACTAGCAAGAAGCTTGAGCCATAGGCTATGGCCATAAGTTTGTAAATGATATTAAGACTCTGGGTGATTACTTTAGAAGTGAGCTGCAGGACCAAGGGGCCAGCTGGGACTGAGAAAAACTTTCAACTACAGGTTCAGGTCAGTGGAGGGTAGTATATGGAAAATAAAGGGGGCTTTAGGGAGGGAGTGGAGACAGGCAGAGAGACAGAAAGGGAAACTGGAGCATTTCTGCCTTTCTTCTTGAGTTCCTGGAATAAGTTGAATGCCTGGGCCACGAAATGCATACTAATGGACTCTCTCTTGCAGTTTTTTTTTCCTCTCTAATGTCTTCCTAACATTTACTCTGCTCCCTGGGTCATCCATCCCCTGCTTCCTGACACAAATAGCTCTTGAATTCCTTGTCTTCCCTTGCACTTTGGATGTACAGCCCTCATACAGTAGAGCCTTCCTCCCCATTTGCAGTTTCACATTCTGAAGTTTTAGCTAACCATTTTCCACTGCAACCAGAAAATATTCTGTAGAATATTCCAGAAATAAGCAATGTATTTAAATATCATGTCTCCTAAAATGTGAAGATATTTAGTAGCTGTCTTCATTAGCAAATCACCTCTTGCATACTGACAGTGCAGAGCTCAAGTAACTCCTATTTTATAATGGCTTCCAAACACAAGAATTTTGACTCTGTCAACTTGAATGTACCAAGGAGAAGCCCAAAATACACTCTTTACGTGAAAATTATTGAAGTAAAGAAAGGAGGATAAATATATGTTGAAGTCATTAAGAATTTGCATAAAAACAAAATTCCTTACTATAAAAAGTAGAATAAAAAGAAATGCTTACTAGCACTCAAACTATCAAAGGTACAGCCACAGTGCATAGTTAGCACTCACTTAAGATGAAAAAGGCATTACATTTATGAGGTGGAAGGTGAGAAGAGAAGATGGAATAACAATGTTTTGCATCAGAAATTGTATAAAAAGCTATGCAAAAACTTTAGCATGGTATATTAGTTGCTTGTCTTCTTACTGCAACAAAATACCATGCAAAAGCTGGTAATCCCAAAGATGGGAGGAAAAAGACCACCGACCCAAATTATCAATGATCAAATTAACTAAAGCAAGTAATTAATTAAAGCAAGCTTTTTTATGCATGTACATGGGCTGCCTCTTTCTAAGGTGGGGTTCAAGAGGTCAGTATCAGATGTAACAGAAGACTTTTATAGCTCAATAATAGGTCATTTAGAAACTGAGGAAAAGAGGTGGAGTTACAGGAGCAGAATCCAGTAGGTAGTCATAACAAGGTAGTCATAGGAGGTCATATAATTTTTTGAAACAAAGGTAGGGTTGTAAGAGGGTTATAAACAACTTTTTGAAGCAAAGATATGATTTTCTTTTATGTAAGAGGAAGTACAGAAGCATTTATAGTTCATGTTACAGGTGAAGCATAGCCTAATACATGAAAAACAGAGATTTAATCATAAACAGGAATGAACCTAATTTGTCTTTACTAATATATGGCCTTTAGGCCTGAGATGGAGGTAGGTTGGCTCTTCCTTCTCAAACCCTTATCTTATGTATCACTGTCAAGTCTTTGGTAGGGTCTTAGTATTCTATATTTGGGGAAAACCAAAAAGCATCAAAAGATTCATTATTCATTCGTAAATAATACCTGTTTGGTTAGCATAGGTAGAACAAATGTTTTGAGGCTATATAATCTTGGTATCCCAATAGGTACTATAGGTAGCCATTTTTCTCCCTTTGTCAGGGAGTTTCCTTGGACCTAATATTCTAACCCTTTGTTGAGGACAAGGGCAATGTATTCTTCTCTGTAACTACTTCCTATTGAAATTAGGGAGGCTTTGTCCGGGCCCAGGAAGGTCTGAATATTAGCCAAATGCCAGGAGGCAGTTTGGGCAGTGGGGTATTGATCAGACTCATCTGCTTTTCTGGCTCAGCTGAAGAGATGCATGGAACAATCAATTTAACTGAATGTAGCTAGAATTTTTCTCTCCAGGTCCGACCAAGCCCCGGCAGTCCTGTAGCCCACTTATAAAATAAACATACAGATGCTTACATTATTTAAACTGCTCGGCCATTAGCTCAGGCCTACCATTGTCTAGCTCTTACTCTTATACTCAGCCCATTTCTGTTAATCTATATGTCATCACGTGTTCTGTGGCTTTACCTGCTGCCTTTACATGATGCTCCCTGGGCAGCAGGCTGGTGTCTCCTCCTCTCCAAAGCCTGCCACAGCCATACAGTTTGTAAGCAATACAAGTCTCTATGTGTTTACTTGGTTGGGTCAGAGCAGCTGCGGGACTGGCGGGTGAGAGAGATTTGTCCTGACTGTGGGCCAGGCAGGACCAGAAAAACTCTAGCTACAAATGGCACCCAACGGGTTGGCAAGAGTTTCCACCTAAAAACTAAGAAAAGAGATTCTAAAACAGAGCTAAAAACAGCTTCCTAGTTGTCTCTCTCAAGTTAATGGCAGCCTGCGGGTTTGAGCTACTATGGCGTGTGTGTTTGACTGGCAGTATGGCGGGCATGAGGTGTCTACAAGTGACACATTATGCTGCTGTGGGGTGGATTTAGTCTTTGCTAGTACAAAAAAAAGGAGGTTTCTGGGCTACACGCTGCTTTGATAGAAGCATAGACCCACTATTTCTGAGAATTGATAGCTCCCAGAGCTGGTGGTAAATGTACCACCACCATGTTGGGAAGTTGAGGTGGGCGGAGCCACAAGCCACCAGCCACAGCCACCATTTTGGTCTTACAAATGCTGCAGTTTAAAGCAATAGATTCACAATAAGACAGATTCAGATAGAACGAGACTTTACATGCTTTACAATGTGTGTAAAAATGTATGTAGACTTAAAAGAGAAAAAAATATATATAGTTATATACAATTATATAAACAAATAGATAGTTTTAAAAAATAAAGGCTGTAAACAGACAGTAAAAGTAATATAAAAAATAAGCCATGTAAAGATGGATATTACACAGAGACTCTGGATTGTGTTGTCTTTGGGATTTTTAACTGTAGAAAAACATTGGTTCATAAAAGCTGTTGAGTTAAGCCAATATGTATATTTTAAAGATACCTTGACTTCAAATTTTAGATCTAAGGATATGTTGCTTTGGAAAGGAGGCTCTGCTTTTGTTTCCACAGAAAGCCAGAGGCTATGGATTTGTTCCAGATTAAGATACATGAGGTTTTATCAGCCAAGACCCCCTAAAAGGTCTCCGATGACACCATGGCCCAGATGATCCAACATCCAGAATGGATTCAAGGCAACTGGCTCAGACAATATAGCCTCATGGACTACTCCATAATCCTAAATTTTTCTTTGTGTCCCCATAAGATACAATGTCCCCCTCCAGCAGAAAGTAGGAAGAGAAGCTACGCCCAAATTCCCAAATATACCAAGCTGACTTTGGAGATGGAATTGGCTCACTCCTTCCCTAAACCCAAACATATTGCCAAAAAAAAAAAAATTAAGAGATTCTTTTGTCCCATATCAGAAGAGCCCTCTGGTGTGGGACATAGAAAAACCAATATTTTTATTTAAATCAGGTTGATTATAAATGCAATCTCTTTCTAAAGAAGAAAAGGGGATATGATATAGATATGATAGGATGAAAGTGTAGATTGTTGAATCTACTTTTAAAGAGCAATTTGTTTAAAATGTTTTACATTGCTATGGATTTTAGTTTATTGATACAAGTTTAAACTTAATTTTTTTATACTGTATATATATTTCTACTCTTGTTTGAGGTATTGTGTTTATGTAACTCATTTAGATTGTAATGGATAATTAAGAAATATAGATTAGTAATTAGTCTTCTGTGATATTCAAACTTATAGTCATGTTAAGTTTTCTAGGTATACATAGATATATTTTAGATAGATAGGTAATCTTCAAACACTTCAAAGACTTATAGAATATGGCATTTAAAACGTTTTAAAAAATTTAGACTTTCTAAACAATGAGGGATGTCTGCTCCTGGCAGCACCGATTTACTTCAGAGAGGAGGATGGGCATCGAAGACACTCCATATGGAGTTTATCTTCACCTTGGTAAAAATAGCCATTTGGGCAAGAAAGAGTTCTTGCCTGGACTGCTTGATCGACTGGACATGCAGGACCCATAGGAAGGTGACCAATGAACTTTGCTTGACAAAATGGTCCTTCAGGTTCCTGCCTCGCAGAGGAAACTGCCAGACATTCTACAGGACACAGAGAAAAATGACTAGGAGACTCTAGGCCTGTGGGCTGAAGACAGATGCCCGAACTTTACAAAAGAACTTTGGATGACTGTCCAGGCTGCCAGCTGTCTCTGGCTACTCTGCAAGACTCCCAAAAGTTACTTGCATCCTTCTCCCATTTCTCAGGTAATAGTATATCCTTCTTTGATGTAGTTGAAGACTAGATAGTTATAATTTTCTTTAGTTGTGATAAAAGATAAGTTAGATATGAAACCTTAGACTCACAAATATAAGATAGATAGGATATCTTCTTTAATAATAAACTAGATATTATAAATAGACTAGATATTGTACTGTAATTCTTGTTTGATAGTTGTTTTGTTATATGTAATTTTACTATGTGAAAGTTAAAACCTTCCTTTTTGAAAAAAAAAGAAAAGAAAAGGGGAAGTGCTGTGGATATCGCTCTGTACAAATAAAATGCTGATTGGTCAGTAGCCAGGCAGGAAGTGTAGGTGGGACAAACAGAGAAGAAAATTCTGGGAAGTGGAAGGCTGAGACAGGGAGACGCTACCAGCCGCCACCATGACAAGCAAGATGTAAGGTACCAGTAAGCCACAAGCCATATGGCAAAGTATAGACTAATAGAAATGGGTTAATTTAAGATAGAAGAACTAGATAACAAGAAGCCTGCCAAGGCCATACAGTTTGTAAGCAATACAAGTCTCTGTGTGTTTATTTCGTTGGGTCTGAGCGGTTGCGGGACTGGCGGGTGAGAGAGATTTGTCTGTGGGCCAGGCAGGACCAGGAAAACTCTAGCTACAACTGAACTGATTTACATATGCTTTCAGGAAGTCCAGGGCTTTCCTGTTTTGTAGGACTACCTGGGGCTGGTGTGGTATAGATTACCTTTGGAGTAGTCTGTTACTAATTTCTGTATGGTGTCTTCCAACTGAGTGGAACTCTGACAAGATAGATACTGACTAGGGACAGAAGTTAAAGTTAAAGAACTAATCGGAATTATTAATATTTGGAGTGTAGTCCAAGTCCAGTGTAATCCAAGCCAGCTGGAATAAATGGTTTCAATTGGCTCTAAATTGTATCTGTGTGGCCATCTCTGGTGGGATCCCTTTAACACTGTTACATTTTAAGTAGTGTTGAATTACAGTGTCTACTTTACAAATTAAGCTTTATTATACTTGGATATATGTAGAAAAAAAGAAAGTATTTTTAGTTGTTGGTATTATGTGGGATCTTATAATGTATACTCCATGGGTAAACACATGGTTAAAGGATCCTCAATTAAATTATTTTCATACATTACTTATTCCTGAAGGGTTCTACATTAATGCTTTGTCTGACATTTTTAAATTTAAAAAATGTAAATGTCCATAAGGATGCAGTACATTGGCCAAAATAATGCAATGGAATAAAAGGAGTAAAATAAGAGACCAAACACTCTGTCTGCATCCAGTAAAAAGTAACAAACATTATAGAAAGTAATAGAATTTATAGAAGGAAAACCATTGGTCATAAATTTTATATTTGAGATTCAATTTCAGTTGGAACTTTAATGATTTGTATTGCAAGAAAACCAAATGTCATGAAGACAGCATACAAATGTTTCTTGACACTTTTAACCTCATTTAGGAAAAATATGTGCAAATGAAGCTAACTGGTTGCAACTTGAATGACAATAAAGAAGTAAAATAAGTTTTATAGAAAGATAAAACATAGGAAAATAAAGAAGTAGCTGAAAAAAACTGAATTCAGTAAAATTAAAGGTGTTGATTAATATGGACCTCATTCCTATGTATGAAATATTTTATAAATATAATTTCATAACTATTAACCCATTTATCCACAAACAAATATAAATTCATTTTAAGAAATATTAATGTTCTTATTTAAGAAGATACTATTTAATTTTAGCTGAGTATTTTTGCTTTTTAGTTATCAGTGGAATAGATTGTGCAAATCATCATCTTTTGCTGCACAGTAAGAATGAGTTTTCTAATTATGGTTAACAATAGATGACACTGTGCTTCCTCACACTTGGTTTGTTTACAGAATGGCATCATGTGTTAGTTTCTTAGCTTGCCTAAATACATTATGAAATAATGATAAAATTTTTCTCATGTAGTTGTGGAACTCAAAAGTCCAAATTGAATTATCAGCAGGGATGATCCCCTTCCAAATTGTCCCAGAAATTCTGGTTCCTGTCTTCTCTGAGTTTCTGGTCCTTCTTAAGTCCCAACTCTGGACTTCAGTCTCTCCCTATCTTCATATGGCCGTATGTGTATATGTAGTACCTTTTTCTGTTTTTCTTAAAATAACATCAAATTTTTGATTTAGGGCCCACCTAAAATCTGGCATGATCTTAACTTGTGATCTTTCATTTAATCATATCTTTAAAGAGTTGTTTTCCTAAATAACACACCTCACAAGTCCAGGGTTTGGATTTGGATAATGTCTTTGGAAGATATTGCTGCATTATGAAAATGTGTGTGTTCTCAATACAAATTGGTGAGTGTGTGCTCTGTGTCTATGTTCTTGGTAGGATGCTATATGCCTTTAAAGCCCTATCAGTTTGCACAGAGAGAACAATATGACAGCTTCAATAAAAATGCATTTGAGTTCGTTCATCATCTTCCTCTGCAATTGCAGCTGATTTGTCTCAGATACATACTTCTCAATACTGAAGCTTCTCATTATGTATTCCTTGCAAAAGAACCTGTGAACATTTTGCTCTTTAAATTAAGAAACTGAGACTTTGAGTGCAATAAATAGCATCAATATGCAGGCATTTTGTCTTGAAGTTAGAAATTTTCCTCTCTTACATCTCTATTCAAATATATAATGGAGAAGATAAACAACAATATCCCAGATTTTCCCTTCACAATTCCTCAATTTTTTGTCGACAATTGTGCATGTTTTATGAAATATTGTTCTTACATTTTATTAAAGCAATTTGGAACATTTTGAAAGAAAACACAAAATTAATATACAACATTTTTTATACTTTAAGTTTTATATGAGAAGACTATGAAGGACTAGAAAAAATGCACTCCATAGCACCTCACTTGAATTGGTGTTTTCTCAAGTGGAATTATTCTCTGAATACAGAATTCAAAACGTGCCTAAAATCCCTTTATATATCTTTAGACTTTTTTAAATTATGCTTCAAATGCATTAATCATTGAAATGTTTTTGAATGGCCATTGCTGTATGTCAGTTACTAGCTTTAATTTCAAGAAGTGTGTTTTGTTATCTGCATTTACAAAGCATTTTCATTTATACCAAAATCTTTCACATGACAACCTTTCTCTTTGTAATGCTCACCATCACTGTTTTGAATTCAGTAGATACTTCTTGATGCCTTCCTAGTTTCTCGAGTTTAAAATCTTCTTAGTAATTAGTGTTCATTATTTCTTAAATGGCCCCTCGCAGTATTTTTTTTCATTCTCTTTCTATTCTTTTAAAATTTTTATCAGAGCTATTACTTTCTCTTATGTTGAATTATCTTTATTCCTTCTAAAGAATAACAATGAATGAAAAGTACAGAGGTGAAAGAATTTTAAAAAATGCTTTAAAAATGGGCTTTGAGATTTTTACATATTGTATTCTCCTTTTGCATTGATTTAAAGTACAGCAATTTATAATAATAAAAATGAAAAAGCCATTAAGCGTAAATTATACAAAATTTATCTTTCCACTATTGGTGCTCCTTGGATTACTTTTCCCCCCTAAAATGCAGGACTGTGGCTGTTAGTAGGGACAAGATGAATTTCCTACTACATGATGACCAGAATAAACTAGCCTCAGGAATAAAGCTAGGAATCAGCAACTCTTTCTCACTATGGAACATCTCTTTGTTCACTGCGAATATAGGGAAAATAAAAAGAAAGCCAGTTTTTGTGAGCAATTCAATATAGAGAGAATCCAAAAACATCTGCATATGTGTATACTTGTATAACCCAAATGTGTGTTCACAGTGTCTTATAATGTACATACAACTCAGGTTTACAATCATTGAGCAAAATATATAACAAATGAGATTTGGAGCAATAAAATATATTTTAAAACTTAATTACTGGTTGGCTATTCCATTTTTGTCTAAACACTGAATGGATTATGTCCTTGAGATAAAGGAGAAATAAGCTTAAAATCATGGCTTCTAGATTATTTTATGTTATAAAAATACAAATGTTAATAGATTGATTTAAAAATGATATGGAAGGCAAAATTACCTTGAAATATATTATGTGTCTATAATTTGTTGCTTCCAGTTACAGTTTTCTACCTCACCAAATGTAGTGAAAGACCTTTTGCTGATTATATTTATATTTTTCAATATTGTGTGTGTGTTACATGCCCAAAGGCCAATTATAGCAATCGAATAACCTTTGCTTTTGTAATGAAAAGTTTTATAAAATTCTAGCGAGAACACTAACATGATAAGCTATTAGCATATAAGTTATGTAGGAATTAGTGAAATGGCTAAGAATAAAATAATTACCAGTGGGTTGTTGGAACTGAAGGAACAGGCCTGGAAGGATTCTGTTTCAACATACTTCAACTCTGTCACATTTCGGTTAATAATATCAGTGGAAGAGTTGAATATTACCTCCAGGGATTTTCAAAATTAAACCAAAACTCTTAACTATATGAATGTGGGTTAAAAATACTTATATTAATATTTAATGTGAAACTTGAACTAAGGACATTAAATATTTGTCAGTCATAACCTGCAGATAGTACTGATGCTTCTTCTATACACAATATTTTAGAGTTTTCAACACATACTGTCACTGCTTGTGTCTCACTTTCTGACATGATTCCTGTTAAAGAAAAGAAAGAAAATTTAAAACAAATTAAGAAATATCTCCTTTTGTGTGCTGATTTTAGATGCCATATCTACTTGTCTTTTCATAATTTGCCACTTATATCTTAAGAAAATTTTAAATGCTACAGAGATGTAAAATAATTAAATGCTTCTGGTTTAAAAAATGAGGAATATAGTATGAATGAGGTATTTAGAGATAATAGTTTAAAGAAATATTATTAATAATATTAAAGTATAGAATTCAAATGAAGTAAATATCAACAAAATACCGCTGAAGGCAATCAGACATAAAAGTAAATACCAGTTATTGTAAGACATTCCTAGTTATTATGTATAACTCTCATATCCCTACCAATTGTATAATATTGCTAAAACAAAAATTTAAGAGGTCCTTGATGGTTGATAAGAAATTTAGGTAAAATGGATCATTTGCATACAAAATGGATTTTGGAATCAATGATTTAACAGGAAATATTAGAGAGCAATTTTATTGTGATTCTTTCAAAAATTGTGACTAAATCTAAGAAGTGGAACTTATAAGGCAATAATTTTAAATCTGAGCCACAAATTTTCTGATAATTATTCCTCTGAAAAAGGAAATGGGTCTGATTTCTCTTGTGATCCCTGGAGTCTCAGTTATCATTCCCTCTCATATTTAATGCATGGGAGACTGAATCCTTCACAATTCTTGATTCTAATGTGGTAGGTGTACTAATCACATACCTTAAATATCTTGACTATGTTATTTTGTTGCAAGATATGCTAGGACTTTTCTAGTTTTAAGCTCAATAAATATTAGTCAAATAGTATGTATAGGTCATTATCATTTGAAGTAGAAATATACACAATTTTACAAAATATTAAAAAAAAACATTTGATGCTACAATCGTATTTTCTACAATAGTTACTTTTTTATCTGCATTATTTTTCTCCTCATTGTTCTCTCACTAATCATCTGAAACATGCGATCTGCTGTTAGTAAAGTTCCCGGATCTGGAACATTGAAGGAATCTCTCTTCCACTTGTGATCTTAGGAACCTAGTCCTAATTTCATGGGGTAGAAAAGCATTTTCCCCATCGCCGTTGCTCACTTGAATCTCAATTTATTTTGATTATTTTTATTAATATTTTTACAAAGAATGGAACTCAGGTTCCCACACATGCCACCTGAGCCACACACCCAATCTTCAATTTTACCTTTTGTAAAAATTCTTGCAAAGGGAAGAGGAAAAGATCAGGTTTAATGGCTTCTAAAAAATAAAGGTGCATATTGCTTAAATATGGAATATTAATGCAATTAGGGGTCCTTGTTGCTTACATTTCAAGACACTTTCTTTGCAAAGTTATGATGCCTAAAGCTTTCATATAAGAGCAAAAAGCCATAGTTTGAAAATGGTAGCTTATGAAACCAGAAAATGCCTAGATGTTTCCCAAAATCATTTCTTGTTAAAGTGTTCAGGTTGCCTATTTCTACATCTGTGTTCATGAAAATTGTATCTTTAGTTTAAACCTTCATTTTCCCAGTATTCTTAGTTGCAATTGAGAGGATTCCCACTGTATTCAGTAGTTATATATATGGGTATAATTGCCCATATATCTTGAAAAGACACTGAAATTTATAGTCAGGACCACAGAGGCTTGGTATAGTAGCTGTTGCAGTGTGCCATGAGGCTGTAAGAGTCACCAGGATAGACTGTTCTGTATTATTTTAACTGTTTCACTCTGATCTCTCTCTATCTCCTCCTCCTCCATCTCTTTATCATTTTACTTTGAGCTCACTATAGGAAAATCAGTACTTATTCATAATTGATCATTAATGAGTTTTTACCCTTATTATAATGTACAGCTGTTTCTCTATAGAAAACATATTGTACATTAAC
>CABHPR010135834.1:30163-40718 GCA_902168415.1 Peromyscus melanophrys | reverse complement strand
AGAAGTGATAAATGGGGGTGGGACTGATATTTTAATTCTCATCACAAATTAGAACTTAGGGAAGTGTTTGGGAAAATAGATCCAGGAACATTGCAGGGCATCTTCATTTTGCCCAGACATTTTAGTCTTTGCTTAATCTTAACCATCAGCAGAAGTGCTAATCATACAAAAGCCATCATGTGAGGACACATAAAATATCACAACAATGCAATAAACTGGGTACCTTAAAGAACATGAAGTCATAAAGTCTCAATAATGTTATGACTGCCCATATGAATTACCAAACCTATTCTAGGTTCTCATAGTGGGAAGAGACCTATGTGGCCTATATATGGACAGACACTAGGACTCTCTGGTGGCCATGAGAAGATACTACCACCATTGCATGCCCCTTGTCTTCTTCTTCGGGCTCTTCCATCAGGATTCTTACAACCAGGAAATGGGTATTCAAGGGTGCACTTCACCTTGGTCTTAGTTACTTGTCTTGTGACTGTAACAACATGACTGACAAAATCAACTTCAGGAAGGAAGTGCTTTTTTTGGCTCACAGTTTTAGGACATAGACAATTACGACAAGGAAGACATGGCAGCAGGAGAATAAGACAGCATCCACAGTCAGAAGAAGAAAGAAATGAGTGCTGGTAGTCAGCTTCCTTTTTCCTTCTTATACAGTCTAGGACCCTAGCCCATGGAAAGGAGCTGCCCACAGCACCCCAAGGAACATGGTCGAGAAAATCCCATACAGACATGTCAGAGGCTTGTCTCCTTGGTGATCCTAGACGTCATCGAGATAACAAGCAATATCAAGCATCACACCTACCTTTACTCACTAAAATAAGAATAAAAGAGAGAGTCCACATGTTTGTTCAACTTAGAATCACTAAAACTTTGGGGAAACTTTATGTTTGGAAAACTAAATGGAAATAAACACAAAATCATAGAAATATAAGGTGTAATATCTTCGTATTTAGTTTTACAGACTTGTATTGACTTACCTATTATGTGCTACACTTTCTGTAAGAGCTAGGAGCCTCCTGGGGGAAACAGACAGATGAGCACATTTTTAAGACCTAATACAGGTAGTGCTACAAGAGTTATACTCTTCTAAAAATATGTTTTCATGGCTCTCTGGCCTCACCTCACATCATTTTTTAACTTGAAACCTACATTTTCATCCACAGATCTACAATGCTTCTAGGATTCCATTGAGTTCTGAATTCCTACACACCTCTACATTCTAGACATTGCTTCATGCCAAACCAGCAACCCCACCCCTAGACACTTATTTCTATGTAGTCAAAATTAAAGCTCTGTTTCTAGCTCAGTTCTCTCTCTACATCACAGATGAATGACATAACAGATCTCACAGAGAGGAAATAAAGCACAGACCTAGATCTAAATTTGGGTTCATCACTCAACAGTTTGGCCCCAGCCTCACTTTTTCCCTTTAATCATTCAACCTATAACTAATAACAGGTCAATCTTTCTAAGCCAGTGGTTCTCAACCTTCCTAATGCTGTGACCCTTTAATACAGTTCCTCATGTTGTGGTGACCCCCAATCATAAAACTATTTCATTGTTACTTCATAACTGTAATTTTGCTACTGTATGAATCATGATATAAATATCTGATGTGTAAGATATCTGATATGTAATTCCCAAGGGGGTCAGGACCCACAGGTTGAGAATCACTGTTCTAAGCTATTAAATGTATCATATTATTCTTCAATTTAAAAGTTCTCAAGAAATTTATATAGACTAAAAAATAAAGGATACCTTAACAACAAAGACCTCAAAATTGTATCCCAAATTAACTGTCATCTTGTCAACATCTCTGACCATGTTGTCCTGCTCACAACCAAGCAGGTTGTTCCTTAATAGGACCTCACAAATCTGAATTTTTGTTTATAATAGTGCATCCATCCTTATAAAGATTTTTTTAATTTCATAGTATGCTATATTTGATTCCAACAGATCATCTCAGCAATTTTTTAAATATTCAGGAATTTTGCAAGTTACCGGATCAATCACCGGTATCTTGACATTGCCAGGATAGAAATATTTACACCAGGGAAAATGAAAAAAAGCTAAAAATCAGGAATAGACAATAGAAGGGGTGAGAGTAGTTTAAAAAAAAGAAAAAAACTGGAGTGGGAGCAGGGTACCATCACATGTTAACATGCCCTCCTCTCTGGATCGCATACTCTGATCTGCCTTCTATCTTTTAATCTCAAGCTAAGTTTCAGATTCATAAAATTGGCAAGCAAATTTGTAATCTCCTAATGTCTGTTAATCTGTGCAGACTTCATGTTTGTCCTTAATGACCCACTAATTCTGTAGAAGAATCCTCAACATGCAGCATGAGAATCATAGATCTATAGATTGTGGCTAAGCTTTTGTTTTATTATTATTATTTACTACCATAGATTGAATGAGTTGGGACATAGCATAGCATCTGGTTGCATGTGATGTGCACTGTGAATTCCCATGCAGGGAGAACAGGACTGACTTTAGGGACTATCTCAAGGATGGTCTGAATAATCCATCAGGTCCTAAAACATATTACCCAAGCAGAAAGAAGGCTGCTCAGTATAGGTATTATACATCCAGATCAGACCTCTATTCTTTCAGAAATAAATTTAAGATTGGTAGTATATAAAAAAATATGAATATAAAACAACCTAATAAAATACAAATAGAAAACCCAAGCAGAGGGGGAAATAGATTTATGCTAACTAAAATATTTTGCTGCTATATTTAACTACTATGTTTTGCCCTGAGCTTCCTGGCAACCAGAGCAAAACAAATGGAAATATAATGAGTTACATTATTGAAAATGTGAATTTCTCATTATGGAATGAAGACAACACTTATGAAAAGAGATAGAATTTTTTTTCCTCAGTTAAACTCTAAAAGGTGTATGTTTTCAAAGCCTTGTACATAAGATAATGAGAGGTATAATGGATAATGTACTCAATAATGTTCTTTCAAAACAGACCCAATATAGGTTGCTTCTTATTGTGAACCCTCGATTGAAGCTGAGAGCCCAATCTTACAGCACAACTCGCTCCAATCATCCCTGTCAGAAGAAAAGTACACAAGCAAGTGCATACATAAAGTGGATAGCTATGTAAGACACTCGGGAATACCAAAGCAGCTCATACATAGTATAGCAGATAAGGCAAAATCCTTAAATGTCATACCTATATACCACTCCTCTCATGAAATTCCCAAATGAAGACTTACTAGCCAGTCTTGATGGCATTCCGTAACAAAATGGAGTCTTGTCTGTGAGAGTCTTCTTTCAGAAAGGTGCATCAAGTAGCTAGATGCTTGACTTCTGTCCAGGGACTCAAACATTTAATGGCAAAGTGACCTTAGAGACAGAATGTTAAGGCAGGTAAGTATCTAATAGCAAAGAGGAGAGGCTAGGGGTGTAGCTCTGTGCTTAGCGTGTTACGGGCACTGGCTTCGATCCCCAGAATCAACAACAACAACAAAAAGAGAAGGGCAAGGCCTAAAACAATCCAAAGAAGGACCAGCAATGCTGAAAGGATGAAGATAAGCGGAAGTTAGGATTAAAAACATCATAAGAATAAGCCTCTGTTAGAGGGGCTTCAGGATGACTAGAATGTGCGTGCCAGTGGCATGTGTTTGGGTGGATGAGGCAAATACATTTGAAAAATTTGAGTGGACTAAATAATGTCTATGTGTTTGAATAATAAAAAGGTAGAATGCTTTTTATCTTTCTTATTAAAGATGTTAAGCCATTAAATCAGTATTACCTCTACAATTAAAAAAAAATCGACCTCCATCTCCATTAAGACAGAGATAGAAACAGAACATATACAAGATGTTTTTGCATGAGTGTTCCTGAACTTTGGGCAAGTGTTGTCTCTTCTTAAGAGTGAGCACTCCACATCATGAACTAACAGAATTTTCCTTGTCTTTTTTAATTGAAAAAGAGGTATCTAGAATTATCTACACCTAATGTCAGTCATCTATGACTGTATGAATACATCATGTGTGCTTTAAAGGAACCATGTGTGCTCCAAACAGAGTGTATAACCACAGCACCTGAAAGGATGATTTAACTATAAACATATTTCCAGATGACTACAAAGCTTGGCTTATTAATACTGAAAAAGCAAATTAGGGAATATCTGCCACATCGCCCAACAAGAAACAGATGCTGAACCAATTTCTTTGTCACCTGTACTTAGGAAAATATTTCTAGAACAATTCTTTCCAGGAATTATGGCAAAATAAAAAGTCATTTATGCCCCTTTTAATCATAAAATTCCACAAACTGTTTATATCAAAGTTAATAATAAAATACTAGATATAAATTACAGAAAAAATTATTTAACTCAAAATACAGCAGAAAGCTAGAGACATCCAGAGTTAAAATGGACAGAGTGAGTTATATATACTTTGTCCATTCTCATTTGGTCATAGCTGGTATCTGTCTAGGAAGATGTAGATACCACAGGAGTCTGCAACTGTAAAATGATAAAACTTAGGGCAAGATTCTCATATTGAGTATATGCTTAGGCTTTATTTTGCAAGATATTGTCCAGCATCAGTGCTTTGTGCTCCTCAGTGCTAATCTTTTTATCCGAAGCCTTCCCAAGACATTTGAGCTACTGTTGCTAAGTTTTCTTCCTTGGATTCTTACCTTGGATTACTTATTCTATATTATAAAATTCCCTATCTCTTTTCTTCATATTAATCTTTATGCTAAGGCTTTCCACACATATGAACATCTTTCTTGCTTACTTCTACATTCAACCACTCACTATCTCTATGTAAAATTAAAAGAAAGAAACAACTGCCTAACATCAGCTGCAACCTAAATCCTAGAGTCATCATAATTCATGTATGTCTAATTTATCTTTCCAATGACAGATGACTGTAAATACCCTGTCATTAAGTATTCCTTATTAAGAAGCAATAAAATTTCTGATTAATGCATTTGCAATACAGCAAAGATTCCTTCTAGTCATCCAGTTCTATATATTGAGTTGTTTACTCCATAAGCACACACTCACACTCTCTGTCTCCCCTGGAAACAAATGCAAAATATAGACTTCAGTTAAGATTATGAGCAATAAACTTCATTCATGGAACCCTATGAAAGAATTAGAATAAAATGAAAAATAGATTTTCAACAATGTGCATAATAAAATTGCTACTATAGATGAAAAACTGACAATTCATAGAAGAAAAATCCATTGAGGAAACTGAAATGTTGAAAAAAATTAATATTAGACATGAAAATTTTAATGAATCAAATAAAAAATCCTTAAAAACATTACCAATAGACTCAACCAAGAAGAAATAATGTCAGGGATAAAGGACAAAGTTAATTAAATACTACCTTCAAACATCAATAATGAAAGAAAGAAAGAAAGAAAGAAAGAAAGAAAGAAAGAAAGAAAGAAAGAAAGAAAGAAAAGAGAGAGAGAGAGAGAGAGAGAGAGAGAGAGAGAGAGAGAGAGAGAGAGAGAAAGGAGGGAGAGAGGGAGGGAGGAAGCATGACCACAGTGCCCTAAACTGTGGTATCTGAACAAATTAAAAAATCTAAGAAGCCATGGGACACAAGAGAGATGTCAAAAATACCAAGCACAGAAACAATATTAAAAGCAGTAATGGGAAAATGCCAACTCATCTACAATTGTGGTGATATATTGTGTATCCTAATAAACTTGCCTGAGGATCAGAGGACAGAGCCAGCCACTAGATTAGACACAGTCAGGCAGTAGTGGCACACACCCTTAATCCTATCACTCAGGGGGCAGAGATCTGTCTGGATCTCTGAGTTCAAGGCCACACTGGAAACAGAGTCAGACAGTGGTGGCACACACCTTTAAACCCAGTACTGGGAAGCACACATGGCTTTAATCCCAGGAATTGATTTCTGGACAGACAAAGGTATATAAGGCTTGAGGAAACAGGAACTCACTCTCTTTAGACTGTGTATTTCATAGAGGTAAGAACTAGTGGCTGGCTGTTCTGCTTCTCTGATCTTTCAGCTTTCACCCTGATATTTAGCTCTGGGTTTTTTATTATAAGACCTTTGAAGATTTGTGTTACAGTTAAGTACATCAGCATAACACCCAATCAACATCCTATTAGCCAGGAAAGCACAGAATAATAAGCATTAATCCATGAAATAACTGCCAACCAAGAATACCATACAAAGTTACTTTTCAACAGTCATAGCAAACAGGACTTTTCAAGAGAATCACATACTAATGCAATTCACGACCAGGAAGCCAGTACTCCAAAAGATATTTAAAGGATTATTATACACAGAAGATAAAGGAAGATATTCTCGATAATTAGAGCAGAGAATAACCAATTTCGTAGTAAGAATTGCTAGACAAAATAGATTGAAGAAAGAGTTCACTGTGCTGACAGAGAATCAGAAAATCTGTGACATTAAGAAGGGAGGAAATAAATAACAAGCAACAATCTAACCAAGCAGAAAAAGCAGGCAACAAAAAAATTAAAGGAATTAATAAACATCTCTTAAAAATAAACTTAAAGGTAAATGGCCTCCAGTCACCAATAGATGGACTGACTTTACCTGAAAACTAGATCCAGTTATCTGTGCCTCTAAGAAACATACCTTGATAACAAAGACATAAAGTAAATGTTGGCAGGACAGAAATCAATCTATGAAGCAAAGAGGAACTGAAAACAAGCTGATGTCACTATGCTGGTATTTGATAAACAAAAAATAGAGATTAAGAGGAAAGGGAATGAAAAATGATGTAGTTATATTATTATGTCAAGAAAAAAATTTTAAAGAATGAAACATGCCTTATAGATTCTCTCTCACCATAGTCAATGACAACAAATGCTAGCGAGGGTCTGAGAAAAAAAAAGAACTCTTAAACACCATTGTAGTATGTAAATTCATGTACAAACTATGAAAACTTGTATGTAACTTCATCAAGACACTAAAAATAGAACTATAATATGATCTGTCTCTATTATCCTTGCATATATTCACAAAGGACTCTAAGTCAGCACACCACAGAAATACCTGCACAACCATGTGTATACCTTCATTATTCACAACAAGTAGGAAATGAGAACAGCCTAGATGTCCAGCATGAGATGAGCAATTTTTTAAAATGTGGCTCATACATACAAAGAAATTCTATTTAGCTGTAAAGAAGCATGAAATCAGTTATTTGCAGAAAAATAAATGGAATTAGATACCATTCTGTTGAGGAAAATAAACTCAGAAGAACAAATACAGTGCATTTTCTCTTTTAAACAGAACTTACATTTAAAATTGTGTGTGTGTGTGTGTGTGTGTGTGTGTGTGTGTGAGAGAGAGAGAGAGAGAGAGAGAGAGAGAGAGAGAGAGAGAGAGAGAGAGAGAGAGAGATCAAGGAACTAGGAAGGGAATAATGACTAATGAGAGGGAAGAAGCACTCTTAAGGGAGAAAGGGGAGCGAGGTGATTTAATATGTATGATGAGAGCAGAAGGGAAGACTACATTAGGAGGCACACAGAATGAGACAGAGGCTAAGCAAAGAACACAAGGAAGGCTTTGACAGACATGAGTGAATTACAACTGAGGAAAATGATATATACACATAAATGCAAAAAAACACATATTACTCTGTATGCTAACTTTAAAAATCAATTAAAATGAAAAACAAAACCCATTGTCTTGTATGCTGACTAAAAATAGTGAAGTAAAAATATTTTTAAACCTTGACTGCAGATGTAGTTCAACAATAGTCTGCTTGCCTAGCGTGCATGAGGCTCTAGGTCCATTCCCTGGTAAGTAAATAAACAAAGTGAAGTGAAATGTAACAAGCGTAAGGTTGTTATCATAGTAATGTACTGACTCTTACACTAGAGTATATTAGTACATTCTAGAGGTACTCCTAAATATAATTTTGGAAAATGTGTTTTATATATCTTGCACATTTGTAGTCCTTTTTTTTTTAGTGATTTACAAACACACACATTTTAAATGTGTTTCTTATTAAAAGAGAAAATATACTGTATTTGTTTTCCTGAGTTTTTGAATGTCAAAAGTAGACAATGTGGTTGGGGGAATGCACAATGATTAAGTTTTTGCCACAAAGGTATGAGGACCAGAGTCCAGATCTGCAGCACCCATATAAACACTGGGTCCCCACCTGTAATTCCACCTCAGAAGTGGAAATGGGACCACCAGAGCAGGCTGATAGCAAAACCAGCCATACTACAGAGTTCTGAGTTTGCAAGAACCTGCTCACTGAGTAAGGTGGAAGAGTGACTTAGGATGGTTTCCAACATCCATCTCAGGTCTTTACTTGAACACATGTACACAGAGAAGGGAGGTGGGAAAAGAAGAAAACAACTGTGGTACTCATCTAGTCAGAGGTAGTGAACACCAGAGACTTACCTGTGCAATGGGCTATGTTGTAAAATTTAAGACATGGAGTAAACATGGAGTGTGGCTGTATTGCAAGGTAACGAGATGAACAAGACATACTTAATCACAATTCCAAATTCCAAATTGCTTTTTTTTTCTTACTCTACAGGGAATTGTTAGAAAAGAGTAAAAAATCTTGAGAAAAAGATGAAATAAATCCATCCTCTTGAAAATGAGAAAAAGAGTGAAAACTACAGGTATTTGTGGGTACAAGGGTATTTAGAACATGGGTGAAAATTGTGCCAGTTTAGTAAAGTGTCAATTGTATGTTCTTTTCCAAGATCCATGACTTCACTAGCCCTTGGTAGTTGTCTATGTTTCCAATAGCAGGCATAGTTTTCCCCATGTGAGGGGCCATTAAATCCAATTAGAGATCTGTTTATTACCACAAGATATTGCATGCCACTACTGCCGTGCTGGTTGGTGTTATGGTCCATAGGCAACATAGCTAGGTATGACTATTAGTTGCTTCCCTCCCTTGGAAGGTTGAATGATGCCTTCTTGTACTATTGGACCTAACTTCAGGGAAGATGTTTTCATGTCCAATGCATTTCGGGTCCTGAGTCCTGGATTTGAAGTGCACTGTATCTTCAGCAATAGGAAGTTACCTTCTACCTCTGGGGCCAAGATTGGTCAATAACAGTAGCTTATAATATTTGAGGATTCTCTTGGACAACCCTAACCAACAATGCAAAAGGGGACTTTTAATGCTTAGTGTCGGGGGTTGTTAATGTATAGATCTTGGGGGAGTACTGCAAGTTCAGATGAGAAAATTTCATTGACACTATATATATATATATCACATATATATAGGTTTCTGTGTATACATATACACAGGTTTACATGTATTATATGTAAATTTGGTAGATAAATAAATATGTCTTATGATTTTTCAGATATCCTTCCTGTTTTTTCAGCCTCCTTCTGTATTTATCACCCTCCCCTCCAGGTTTCCCATCCCCTTGCTTCAAATCATGTGGACCCTGTTATTCTCTCTCTGTTGGTCCCCTTGCTTCCCACACTGGTTATCTTTTACCTTCCTGGCTTCCTCAGTTACTCCAGGTTATACACTCACCTCTGAAGACTTAGAGCAAGGAAACTCAGATAAGAAAGAACATGTGAAGTTTGTCTTCGGGGACCTGGGTTACTTCACTCAATTTGATCTTTTCTAGTTATATCGGTGTACCTAATAATTATTTCATTTTTCTTCGCTTCAGTGTATATGCACCACATTTTCATTATCCATTCATCAGCTCAAGGAAATTCAGGTTGTTTCATTTCCTGGCTGCTATCAGTAGAATGGCAATCAACGTGCCTGAGCAAGTATCTGTGGATTAGGACGTCCCCACCTTTGTGAAAACTGACAAGTAGTAATATAGCTGGGTCCTATGGTCGATTTATTTTTAGCTTTTTGAGGGTTCTCCACACTGATTTCCACGGTAGCTGGACCAGTTTGCAATCCTACCAACAGCGAATGAGGGTTCCCTTTGCCCCATATCCTCTACAGTGTATGTTATCAACTGTTATGTTCCTTAAACCTACAAATAGGTGTAATTTCCACCCCTCATCAAAGAAGTTTCACCTCACAACAGATGGAGGCCATTACAGAAAACTACAACCAATCAAAATTCAAAGAGCAAGTGATTGTGTGGTGCCAAGTCCCAAGTATATATATATAGAGAGAGAGATCTACAACACAGCTCCCACAGTTCACTGCAGAAGAGATGGGCAGAAAGAGCCAGGGGAACAAGAGCAGACAGTTTGCTCTGAGATTGTCTCATAGAAATGTCAGAGAGGCTCTACTCATGAAGTTTCATCCACATGGCTGCCTAAACAAGACCTGAACAACAGTGACCCCAATGGACATGCTAACATGGAAGGAGAAAAGTTTGTGGGGTCCCAACACCAGACAAAGAACTGCAGGCCACTGGGGGTGCTAAGAGCAGCACCAATGTGTTCCTCAGGGAAGAGCTCACCAAATGGTTACCAACCGGTTAGCCCTGAGATGACATGCTTACATGTAACTTTGTAAAGATTGACTGGGCTGCATTTATGCATGTATATGTGTGTGTGTGTGTGTGTGTGTGTGTGTGTGTGTGTGTGTGT
>CABHPR010135834.1:0-30063 GCA_902168415.1 Peromyscus melanophrys | reverse complement strand
ATATTGAAGAAAAAAGAGGCCATGAATTTGAAAGAGAGAGAAAAGGAGTGCATGGGAGGGGTTGGAAGGGGGAAAGGGAAGAGAGAAAATAATGTAATTGTAAGTTCAAACAATAAAAAATTTAAATAAAAAATTTTAAGGGGGGGTTGTTATATGAAGTCATGTAGATTATCTGAATTATGGGGAGACTTTTATGACTGTTAATTTATATTATCGTTATTATAAAATGTAAAAACTCCAGAAGTAAAGACAATCAAATGAAGGAAAAAGACTTCTCTTCCAACAGCAAGAATTATAATTGTATTATTCATAAACAGCTTTTGATCCTGCAGAGATGGCTCGGCACTAAAGAGAAATTGCTGCTCTTGCAGAGGACAGGGGTTTGTTTCCCAGCACCTGTGCCAAGCTACTTCCAAATACAGTGACTCTGGTTCCAGAGGGCTTCTATCAGCACTGCACTCACATAGTTAATATACATATACCAAATATACATAAAATGAAAAATATAAAATAAATCTACTTTTAAAAAGAAAATGGCTTATAAAGATCCACATGCTTCATCTCAAATTGAGTTAGGATTATCATATCAAAATTGGTGTTGGTAGAGGTGGGGGGGGCAGGCAGGAACGGGAATTCTTCAGACCCATACATGTCACTAGCCTAATGCTAATCTCCTAAATGCACACTTTTTCACTGGCCACATGCCACCTAGTGTTATACTCTCTGAAATAAATGTACATCTATTATGTAATTTTTAAAACTCTTCTTTGGAACCTATTCTATTCCAGGTTCTGGTATAAAAACACAGTGTAATGGCCCTTTACTTCAAGGGACTTACCTTCTGAAAGGCAGGAGTTATAGAGACAATTGTCAAGAGGTGCCTCTAATAAATCAGGAGGGAAGGCTAAAGCTAAAACAAGCTGTTGTGTCATGAACACTCAGAGGGGGAATCTTAAATCAGACCAGTGAAGGGAGGAGTTGATATAAATCCTGATTCTGAAAGAATGACTCAGGGGTTTAAAAGGAAAAGATAGAAAATGTAAGAAGAATGATGAGCGTGTTGTCAGAAAGATCCTGCCGAGCACGGAGCCTTAGAAAACAGTACAGTTTGGAGGAATATGATAGATTTAAAAAAAAAAACCAAATGACATTAGCAAAGCATGGTGACACAGGCCTGCAATCCTAGCTACTCAGAGACTGAGGCAAGAAGATCATAAATTCAAAGCCAACCTGGACGACTTAGTGAGGCATGTCTTGAAAAAGAATGCTGCATCTGGAATGGGTTGGATGCTAGACCCCTGACTAGGGGCAGGAAAGGAAAGAAAAAATGACAGAAACACAGATCATATACACGTATGCTGAAAAGTTGGGACCAGGTGGGCTGTGTGCACTCCAATGTAGTGGCACCAACCATGCAACAATCTGGAACTTCAGCACATTGATCACGTGTATCACGGGAGGAAGAGTTAGCTAGTGTTGGTAAGAGTTCTCTCTAGGGGAGTAGTCTCAAGATGTAAACATCTTGGAGGAGGAAGCTATGGTTGCTAGTTTTTGCACACACTGGTAAATCGTTTGAAAACACTCACACTTATACACACTATCAACATTCACACTTAGACCAGAGGAAGGCTCTAATAACCTCTGAGCCTGACTGAGGGGAAAGGTTTTGCCCTTTCCATATGTTTGAAACACTTGGACCTTGTCATGACCAAGGCCATGCCAACAATACACATGGACTCAGAACTTCATCTTCTCTTTACACATTCACTCAAGGCTTCCTCTGCTCCCCACAGGGAAAAAAAATGAACACAAAAATGGCAAATGATATATCCCAGTGGTGGTACTAGTATGCATAAGGCCCTAGGTTCAATCACACTGAAAAATCAACTAAAAAGATAACTTCAGTCACCTAGTCATCTAGAAAATACACAAAGTGAGGGGACCTATAATAACAGAGTTGCATTTGGAGAAGAACTAAGTATTGTGCAATATCAGTTTAACCATATAAAAACATGTGTTACATTCATTTACAGAATATGTGTTTAACTATGTAAATAAAGATGTGTTGCTTTTGTTTACCTTGCCTGCCTAAGGCACCTGATTAGTCTAATAAAAAGCAAGGGAAGAGGTAGAGGTGGAACTTCCAGGAGGGGAGAGTAAGTAGGAGGAAGAATTTAGGCTCTAAAGAAGAAAGAAAGAGACACTAGGGAGACACCAGGGGTCAGCCAGACACACACAATGGAAGTGGGCAAGTAGGACAATCAGAATGAAAGGAAGGTAAAAAGCCCCAGGGCAAAACTTAGATGAAGAGAAACAGGTTAAGTTAAGTTATAACAGCTAGTAGGACAAGCCTAAGGCTGAGCATTCACAATTAATAATAAGTTTCCATGTCTTAATTTGGGAGCTAGTTGGTGGCCAAAAATAAATTGCAACTACAACTAAGAGATCTGCTTGATGTTGAGGAGGCAGTGTTGCTTTGGAGGGGCGAGATGGGAGCGGAGGACAAGAGTGACTTCTAACTTGCTAAATCCATGTGCATGCCAACCTGGACAATGTCTGAATTTCCAGAGCACAGCCTTTCTTTCCTTCAAAACTACCTGACCCTGCGTACCATTCAGACTCCCTATAATCTAAGCCCATCCTTGTGGTGAGTCCCTCTTAACAGAACTGAGCAAATGCAGAGCTATATTCCGGGTGATGTTGTGATAGAATCCCTGCTTTAGACTGCTGGGAAAAGCAACATCTAAGTATGCCCACAAGGTTGGTACAACCTATGCCCGCACTCCCCCATTGTGTGTTATAAGCACTCAGGTCTTCATAGCTAATATGACAACTGACCATTTGACAATCACCAGTAAACTTTTTCCACTGCACATTCTATATTGAAATAATGTGCCTGGAAGACAGTAGGAACTTTCCTATGAACCACAGCAATGACCAACATGGTAAGATATCTGCCCTGTGGAGTGTAAGAAAGCAATCTGAGCAAGCCAAAAAGCAGCATTCTTCCATGACTTTGCTTCAGTTTCTGCCTCCAGGTTCCTGCCTCGACTTCCCTTGAGGATAGACTACAAATGTAAGATGACATAAACTCTATCCTCCCCAGGTTGCTTTTGGTTATGGTCTTTGTTATAGCAACAGAAAGCTAACTAGCACAATCACTGTGGAATGGCCCAATAGCCAAGGCTTGTTAATGTGTTTTGTGAGTGTTTTGCCTGCATGTATGTCTATGCACCATGTGCCTGCCTAGTGTCCGAAGATCAGAAGAAGAGGGGTCTGATCCTTCTGGAATGGAGTTTAGACAATTGTGAGCCACCATGTGGGTGCTAGGAATCAAACCTGGGTCCTCTGTAAGAACAAGTACACTTAACAGCTAAGCCTTCTATCCAGCCTTGTTTTCTTTCGTTTATTTTTATTTTTATTTCTTTAATTTTGGTTTTTCGAGACAGTGTTTCTCTGTATAGCTTTGACTGTCCTGGAAATCACTCTGTACACCAGGCTTACGGAGAGCCGCCTGCCTCTGCATCCCGAGTACTGGGACTAAAGGTATGTGCCAGCTCTGCCCAGCTTTATTTTAAAACCTACTCAACAGGAGGGAAATCATGCTGGGTACTGGAAATCTAGCCGACTACCCATAGCTAATGAGATCATGGATCTTAGAGGAGAGTCTACCACTGCCACTTTATTAAACCAATATAATTCTTAAGTGTATTCTAAATAGTCACACTTACACCCACAGGTAAGTGTAGCTCTCTCCTCTCATCAAAGCAGCTTGTCTTCGCAGTAAAGAACATTACAGAAAAGCACACCTGGTAAAAACGCAGAGATTAACTGATATGAAGTGCCCAACTTCAACTTATACATCTGCCGCCCAACTCTTGTACTTTTGGATTGGGGCATCACAGAAGAGAGGGCAGGAAGATTGTAACAACCAGAGGAACAGAAAGTCTGCTGTGAGCAGATGTCCTTTAGAAATGACAGGAAAGATACAAACATGATACTTCAACAGTATCACTGCTGAAACAAGACCTGAACAAGGACAGTGTCCATAGACATGCTAATGTGGTACAGGAGAATTTCATTGGGCCTCACCCCTAGACAAAGAACTACAGGCAACTAATGACTGCTGAGAGAGGGAGAATTAGTCTTTCCCAGAGATGAGCCCCCTAATCCAATACCAGGTGGTCAGCCCTGAAGTCATATACATACCAACAACACTAAACAGACTTAGCAAGTGTGTGTGTGTGTGTGTGTGTGTGTGTGTGTGTGTGTGTGTGTGTAATACAATAATTAATCATAGAAAAAGAAGTCACGAGTTTGAGAGAAAAAGGGCCATTGAAGACTTGGAAGGAAAGGAAAGAAGGAAATGATATAATTATATTAAAAGATTCACTGTCATCAGATGTTATATTCCATATATGGTCCACCCTATTCCATATGAGCAGTGCAAAAAATAACTGAGAGAAAACTCATAGCTGAGGCTACAACATAACAAACATTACTGCAAACATCCTTTGTCCACAGTACTTGGCATTTATCACACTTTCTCATGGAAGCACAAGTTTAGTGGAACAAAGGTCAGGGGTGAAGGGATTAATTTTGCCTATATATCTATCTACACAAACTGTCCATCACACCAAAAATGCAGGTGCACACACAGGGTTGGGGGAGTAACAGTAGCAGAATTCTTTTAAAATACATTTGTAGATCTTAAAAACAAATCTAGTCATTCTTGGTGGTAGGATCTAGTACTGTCAAGATTAAAATGAATGGGCTTCACTTTTTAATTCAACTGGTCATTTATCCCTAAAGTCTTTGCAAACAAGAAAATAGTGTATGCCAAGTGTATGTCTCCTACACACACATTCATGGATCTCTCACACTCTTAAATAAATTATTTGCTAAATAATGCCTGAATGTCATTTTACTTCTTCAAATAACAGGATAATATATTTATAAAAGCCACTTGGGTTTATTCAGTGTGCCACACGGCAATGAATATGACATTTATGAACAGATAAAACATTTTCATCTTAGTTTTTTCATTTTCTGTGATATAGAACATTCAATCTACATCAAATTTGGTGAATGTATTTATTATATATTACATATATTTTATGTATTATAGATAACATACATTTAAATATTATATAGCCCATGTTACTTTTTCTAAAATGTAGGTCTGTGGTATATTATATGGGAAATACACTCACACTTTGAAGTTTATATTGCTTAAGAATGAAATCTCAGGTTTTTATTTATATCCTTTTGTTTTGTACACTCAGCAGATGAGTGTGATGTGTGTGTACCCAAGTAGAATACATGAGAAACTCATATGCATCATCCCTGTTTCTTGCCTCTTTCTTTGAAGCACACTCTGCTAGTCCCAAGGCAGTATTTAATCACCAGCTGTGAGTGACATCATCCTCTCACCTGTCATCCTACACATCCACTTCAGAGAACACACTGGAAATGTACAATATTTCCCATAGGGTCAGGTAAAGGGAAAAGCTTCTTCCTCCACTGATAGATTTGAATGATGCAAACGGGTCAAGTTGAAGAAAAATCTGTTCTGTGAAATTCAAAGGCAAAAGAAGAGTTCAAATTGAACCTTTGACAGACATTGCTTTTAAAGAGACCCATCACTAAAAAGCGCTGCTCTCCAGGTGATTTCACATATATTTTTAATGCAATTCGTGTCGGTATTGACACTGTGTTTTGACAGGAAGAGGAATTAAAATGATTCTGAGCACCTGAGGTGACTGTATTGACACATCAGATTATGCTTAATGTTTCACTGGCAAAGCAAAGAGAAGCAAAGGACTACCATGGCTGGTATTAAAGCCTCTTCCCAGCCTTGTACCTTGCAAGGAAGGAACAGTTCAAATGGAATCTGAAGGCTTTTAATGTAAAAAAGACTCTGTACCTTTTAAAAGCTACACTCATTCTTCTCAGGAGAAATATACAAAAATCGGCTCTTTATGGAGGACTCAGAATGTCCTCTCACGGAATTCCCTGGTTCAAGAAGCCCAAGCTGCAGGGGTATGAGCAGAGCAGGCTCCAGGACTGGGGGTTCCATGGTACACCTAAAGGATACCAGAGGGTCTGGGTCTGTCCTCTCCATAGGGAATATCAAAGCCAGGCCTCTGAAGTGTCCATGTCTTCCTGAACTGTGAAAATTCATGCAATACTAAATCTAGTCATTCTGAAGGGGCCAATAAAGAAGAGCATTGGTGCAGTTTGTTTAAAAAAATTATTCTTATAGATGAATTTGGGCGGATAAAATACAAAGAACACTAAAGACGATACATTCATGGGGTCAACGGTGATGCCATTCCTAACAGTTACTCTTCTCTTCCAAGCTAAAAACATATCCAGCTAGGCTCTACCAGGAGTGCTGGCCATTATATTTTATGGGTTCTGCACCTTATGTATTTATTTATTTTAATTAACTAACAATATGTATACTTTGTTGCTTCTGACATAATGTGTTGAACAATGTATACATGGTGGAATGTTGGATATTTTGCTTAAGTTAGAAACCAAGAATAGCCCTTTTAGTAGTGTTTATTCAAGGATTTAAGAAATATCTGTCCCTCTGCTAGGAAACATTGGTATTCTGTATGTGTGGGAAAACTTAGGGTTCCTAGACTTAACAAGAATTTGTTACGAGGAATAGACTCAGAGAACGGACGCATAACTAAACATTCACTTTACCTTTTGTTTCTCAGTGTTCATTGTGAGTTTGTTTGCTTTCTATCTAATTCAGGTGCAAGTGGGGGACAGAAAGTACCGGTTCTTCCCACAGACTAAGACTATGAGATTTCCAAAACATTTCTTTGTTGGTGTGTTTGTATAAAAATCTAAGTGGAAGAAAGCAGATAATTTGCCTTAAAAGACATATTTTACAGCTATCTGTAAAAAACAGGCAAGCTTGCCTAGTGCTGGGAATCACAAAGCATTTTCTTCTGAAAGCTTTAAAAATGCTTTGCACCAGACAGACGAGAGATTTAAAGTAGACAGAAATAAATGACGGAGCTCAGAGGGACTTACCTATGTGGCACAGCTACTTGCCTCACAGGCTAAAAACTCCAGCTTTTTACAGCGCCTGTCAGGTCTTCCTCTCCTGCTGCCAGCCAACACATGATGGTAAATAAGGCAGTGGAAAGAAAAAGAGTAAGTGGGATTTGAGTCAGCAGGATGCAGGGCTGAGCCAAGCTTGACCACAGACTGGCTGTGAAGTCTGGCTTCTCCCACAGGAAGATCAGAGTAGTGAACTCACGCCTGAGTGTGGCTAGAAAGAAGGAATGACAGCATCTGTGCTCAGGCTCTGAACACAGGGACAGTTTGCTTCTCCTTCCTGGGGTACATGCATGACTTTCATAGGCACACCTTGAAAGAATCTTGCACATAAAAGAACTTATTTTTGCACTTCCAAGTAAGAAACCACCTGCCAATGATAACTTTCCATTGCTGTTCTTAAGCCAAAGGTGTTTGAAATGCACTGTTCTACATGAGCCTCAAAGCTCCAGCAACATGTGCTAGCCTCTAGTGAACTCCCCTACCACTGGATGCATTTTCTTGCCAACTGAGGAGAGGTCCTAAGAGGTGTCTCTTGCCCTGGCATGGGTATCTAGCACTGTTAGATCTCCATCTACAGAGGACAACTGAGGTTTTGTTAAAGCTTTTTATAACTCTTACATTCCTAACTACTTCAGCATGACTGAAACATGATGGTCCTTTTATTACCTAGAGGCAGTTTCTTCAGTGTCTACCCTAACACAGGGAGGAATGCAGCTTTAGCTCTGTCCAAGGTATCTACACAGCTGAACACAGGGACTGCATCCTACTACTCAGCACAGCTGGGCCAATGCCTTTCTCTCTACTCCTTCCCCAACCAGCAAAACAATGAAGCCCTGTGGTCTATGACTAGCCCAAACTGTGCTTCTCTGCACATTACCAACAGTCAAATAACTATTCAGTAAAAAGAATTACACTGTATTTTTTAAATCTCTGATTACATGCATTACAACATTATCACCTAAGTATATAGCCATGTTAAATATATATAATATAATAAATGCATCTAAATAATTAATACACTTTCTATGTATTTAATAAAATTAGTCTACATGATCTGATAGACTTCATATCTCTTTTAGAAGAAGAAAGAGAAGGCAGAAGAGTAGGAAGAAGTTAGGAAAAGGAAGACAGAAAGTAAAATAAGCTTATCAGATCAAAGACTGGAAGAACTAAATAAAACCTCTCCAGATTTTTGTGGGTGTTGCTTCCTCCACACCTTCACAGGAGCCTCTAATTGCTGTTGCTTTTCGTGATCAGTGAGCTGCGAATCAAATCTGAATTATGCCAAATCATTTTGAGCTCTTAGGTCTATACATTGCCCAAATTCTCCTAAACATAAAGATCTCCTCTGCAATTTGTTTGGTTATTCATTTCCCCAATCTAGTGTAGTTTTTATTATTGCATCAATAGATTCGATCAACAAATACATAGTGAGCAACCACCAACGTACCCCAGGGACCTACTGAACAAGAGACACAGAGTATAAAAAGTATTGTTCTTCTCAAGGCTCAGAAATCTATGCAGAAGAGAGGGTATAACGATTGTAAATGCCAGAGGTGGAGGACAACTGTAAGGAATCGACATTTTTCAGACACAATAGGAAAGGTGCGTATATGAACTCACAGAGACTGTGACGGCATCCACAAGACCTACTCAAGCTCAAGCCAGACAAAATTAAAGTCTGGAGAAAGGGAAATAAACTCAAAATCCTAACCATAGGCAAGAAGCTATTCACAACTGATAGCAGCTAGGAGAGGAAAAAAAATCACTTTTCCTCAATGAAGTGACGCTTAGTATATTGACCACACTCCAGGGCAGGCTCCACACTCAGGAGTAGTTGGCCAACACAAACAAAACTCTCTCTCTCTCTCTCTCTCTCTCTCTCTCTCTCTCTCTCTCTCTCTGTGTGTGTGTGTGTGTGTGTGTGTGTGTGTGTGTGTGTGTGTTTGTGTGTGTGTGTGTGTGTGTGTGGTGTCTTTTCTTGTTTGTTTTTGTTTGTGTGTTTTTTAAGAGCCAGAAAGAACATGAAGTTGAGTGGGTAGGGAAGTGGAGAACATGAGAAGTACTGGAGGAGAAGAAGAATATGATCCAAATATATTGTATGAAATTGTCAAAGAATAAATACAAACATTAAAAATTGTTTTAAAATTGTAACTACTGTTCTTAAATCTAGACAGCTTAGATATGTGAAGAAGAAATCAGTAACTAAACGTAAGATTGACAAATACAATGTTAACATTAAATTCATGAAAGTAGATGTAGAAAGAGATCACAACCCAATCTAAGACACCATAAAGGGCTTCCTAAATGAACAACTAAGTTCACTGTGGATGGGCATCTCATGCTCAACCAGATCTCAAACAAGAAAAGATTTCCCCCAACAATGAAATAGTATATGCTATGACAAGGATTATAAAACAGTATTGTGCTTATGCAGTATATGGAGCCCAGAATATAGCATTAAGAGAAGAGAATAGAGCAGCCAGATAACTGAATCCAAAAGAACTTATTGTACAGACAGCAAAGACTGTCAGTCAGTTTTACCCAGGGAAATACTGTAAACACATCTACACTTAGAGAGAGAGCTCTGGCTGCAAAGTAAAGTAAGGGTAGATGACGTCAAGGAGCCCAACCAGCTAGAAATATAGAAGTGGCTAGACCTGAAAACTTGGCTGTAAAAAAAGTGGCGGGAATGGGAAAGAGACTTGAAAAGCTAGTCAGAGCTCTTAGCTGTGGTATGTTAGCAAAGGTATCAGAAATGATGTTTAGGTTTCTATTGTTGGTCAGTTGATGCTTACGGGAACACATTAAGAACTGGATGAATATGGCCAAAATACATCATACACAAGCATGAAAATGTCCTAAAGAAACTGTGATTTTAATACCATGCAGAAAATAAGAAAAGAAAATGGTCAACTGTGGTTAGTATCAATGTTGTAAGCATCACTGTGCATCATGGAGAAGGTGCTTCACATGAGTTTAAAAAACAAACAAGCAAACCTGGTCTGGTAGCAAAGCCAGCTCCATGCTGCCAAGCTGGCAGGGTAACTGAGGAGGAGGGAGCATTACTTCACTGTTTCCCCAATGCCCACACATAATTACAAAGTAGCTGTGTGTCCTTCTCACTACTTCTTATCTTTTCCAGATAACTATCAAAAATAATCATTTATATTCACAATACAGAAACAGCAAGGCAGAACATGCGGAGTCCCTGGCACATCAGTTTAGGGCTTCATATAATGCCTTTCTCTGGAACAAAATATGCACAGGCCTTTCCACTCCTTCAGGTTCAAGCTGACAGTGTGGAGAATCTACTCCAAACTGCAAATTATTTTGAATTGGACACACATGCCACGCGTTTGTGGCAGCCTAGCATTTGGCACTTATCACGTGCCCCGTCAACAAATTCGGGAGAAAATGACTTTTCTCCCTTCAGGCAGTACACTACTGAAAAACTACGATGACAGTCCTTCTCTGGTATTATGTTTTGTGGGAGGAGAGAAGTTCATTTCAAATTAATTTATGATCTGTGGGAAAAAAAAAAAAGCTGAAAGCATGCCTCACTGCACCTGGAAGCATAGCACGCTCTGCTCCCTTGCAAAATCCATTTGAGGGCCTCTCAGGCCCTATCATGGTGCTGCCTCCTCCTGGGCCAGGCATCCAGTGCTAGCTCCTGCCATT
Organism: Peromyscus melanophrys; assembly: GCA_902168415.1. Lineage (NCBI taxonomy): Eukaryota > Metazoa > Chordata > Mammalia > Rodentia > Cricetidae > Peromyscus > Peromyscus melanophrys. The sequence goes on along the minus strand of CABHPR010135834.1, from coordinate 19,299 downwards.
CAGAACCATGGAATCAATTTAGAGAGTCAAAGATGCCTGGCACCTAGGGAGGCTTGTAGAGGTAATGCTAAAGGCCGTTGCAGTGAGTGCAATCTTGAGGAATCTCATTCTGCCACAGGTATCCCTGGGACGACTGCGCATGTGTTTTTGAGAAATAAACCAAGTCTCTTTCTTTTAGGAGAGCCTCCTTTCTCCTTACTGGAGTCTGGGCAGGGCAGTAGCAAGCTTTTTACCCAGTTTTGCAATAAAGAAACATTTGTCAATAACCAATTGGTCCCATTTGATCCAGAGCTTACACATACCAAGAGACTTCGCTACAATCACCAGACATGTCAGGTCCTGATGAAAGTTGTTTTTCCTTCAGGGCTCATGGATCCATATATATTTTGCTCTTCCCCAGCTGTCTCATAACTCAACTCCGAAGCTTGACTTCGGAGCTTGTTTCTGGCTGACGCCCATTTTTAACTGGCAATATTACTACCGCTCAGAGTTGCACGGCAATTTTTTTCCCAGCTTTATAAACTTTTACTAAGACTCAAAGCAACTCACACCCACTATCTCTCAACCAAAGTTATATTAATTAGTACAGGAAAAGGAAAAAAACTGGAAGATTTTTGACAGACAGCAATATCCATCCTTTAGGATGGTTTTTTTTTTTGTCAGTATTGTATTGACAGATTGTCTCGGATCTGTTACAGAGAAAAGAAATACTTGATCAGATCTCCTCTGTAAGTAGGGGAGTGGTGTTCTTATGGAATTTAGAGGCTCTTTCCATACACGTTTGTAAATAATTGGTTTTGAAGCTATGGGAGTCAAGTCTGAGATGGGAAAGGAAGAGAAGCCTGGGTACTGGTGTGATCCAGAGAGGTGCTGAAGGAGACTAACACTTGCAAGTTATCAGTTTAGACAGTAGTACTATAGTCTTTAACAGCTACATGATCTAAGCATAAAGAGAATTATGTGTGAAAATCGTCACACCAGGATCACTACCCAACTGCCTCAGAGTTTGATGTGAGGTTATGCACTATGACAGACAAGCCACAGTAAACCTGAAGCAGCATCCATGCAAGAGGCAGGTATTCAGCAGGAGCACTCCAAACCCCAAAGATAAGGCAGGTTGAACAAAAATCTTTAAAATAGCCACAGGCTACTACTACAGCAAAGAAAATGTGGTACAGAAGAAATCATCTGCCCCATCCAAAAACTTTGTGTTTCTACAAGTGTCCCAACAAAATCCATAGGACAACCCTCAGCTCAAGGGAAGACTTCAGGGCCAACTTATCCAATCAAATAGCTCCTGTTAACTGAACCTTATTACTGGGTGGAGGGAGTGCCAGGTAGAGGGGCACGGGAGACTAGGTGATTTGAAATGAATATTGTCCTCTAATTGTAGATCCATTCTATGAACTTTGTGAGATATATATACAGTTGATTCCAAATCCTCATTTTTAGAGACACATGTGAAGTCTTGTTTGAGGTTGTTACCTATAATGACTTTTGGTTTAACTAAGATACATAGGAATGTTCAAGCTTATGAGACCGTCAAACAAAAGCTGACATGTCCTATGAAGTCAGTTGCTTCTTAATCATGTATGCTAGCCAGTCTTTAAAAGTATTCTACCAAGGGTAAGAAGTGAGTTTTTAAATAATACACATTCTATATCTTCCAAGTAAAAGGTTTTGACTAGGAGCACTGACAGAATACTTCTTACAATGTTGGCCTTAAATTCTTCTCTCTGATTGCAAATAGTTCCAGTTATTGTGACTGCACTGGTTCAAATTGATGATGATGCTTTTGCAATAATGCCTGGCTTTTAAGCGCTTCCTATGGCTTTGGACTTTTGTCTATCACTTTTATTTTCAATTGTGAGGAACAAGAGAGCATCAAAGAATTCTTCAGGGCATTTTAAAGATCTATTAGAGACTTACAAAGTTGACTCTACTATTCTTCCGACAATTGTCAAAGCAAGATTTGTTTTAGGCTTTCCTGATTTTTTTTTCCTGGCTTGCATCACTGATGCAGAAAAACACAATTTAGTATATCACATAGGATTTTATGGTCAAATGAATATCAAGGAAGACAGATATTCTAGGAAGTGTAAACAGAGATACTTCTCTTTATCGGTGAATTTTCCAGAGAAAAGTGATGCTGGAAGATCTAGCATTATCAGTATTCCAACTGGTTTCCTCCTAATGAAATTTGAAAACATTTCTATAAAACTAGCTTATAGGCACTTAAGATTTTTTTTAATTTTGTTTTTACTCATCCAAACAAATTCACATAAAGAAACATTGTGCAGACATTTAGTGATAAACACATTCTAGAAGCATCCTTACTCTTTCCTTTCTCATAAGAATATTTCGTTGAAGCATAACAGATGTGCATACTTGTAGGATACATTGTGATTTCCAGTATGGGTATATGCCATGTAATGATAAAATCAAGATAATTAGCATGCCCATGGTCTTAATGATTTACTGAGTCTGTGTTATACATGTAAACTCCTCTTTCCTGGCTCTTTCAAATATTGATCACTATTGTTATAGTCAATCAACTGTGCAAGAGAGTTCTAGAATGTCCTATCTATCTAATTGTACCATGTTGCCTTTTAAACAACTTATCCCCACCTCTTCTCTCCCCATTCTGCACAGCCCCTGGCAATCACTGTTCTACTCAACAGCTATGAGATTCTTGTCTTTAGATTTCATATAATGAGATCATGGGGGCTGAAGAGATAGCTCAATGGTTAAGAGCACCTGTTACTCTTGCATAAGATGCATTTTCATTAACAATGTCCTCCAATCTCCTCCACATTATCCCAAATAATGGGATTTTATCTTTTAGATTATTGAATAATATTCTATTGTATAATCTATACCATCTTTCTTCATCCAGTCATCCATTAGTGGGTATGTAGATTAAGTCTGCATCATGGCTATCATAAATAAGGTTGCAATAAAAATGAAATGAAAATTTATTTTCTACATATTCATCTTACATCCTTTTAATGAGTAACCCAAAGTGGGATTGATGGGTCATATGCCAATTGTATTTTCAACTTTTGGTAAATGTTCATATTGTTTTCCACAATGCCTAATTGCATTCCAACCAAAAGTGTATAAGAGTTCTTCTTTCTCTATATCTTCTCCAGAATTCCTTTCTTTTGTCTTTTTTTATAATAACCATTCTAGCTGAGATGGGCGATAACACAATGTGCTTTTAATTTGTGTTTCCATTACGGTCAGTGAGGCTGAAAAGTTTCTCATGTACACACTCACTATTTACACCTTGTTTTACTTCAAAATGCATCTTCCTGTCTTTCATCCACTTCATAATGGTATTGCTCATTTGTGAGGGGGCTTTGCTTAACTGATTCGTCTTTTCTGTCTAATGGTTTTAGTTCCTTATGGAATCTGCTGTCACTTGACTCTGTTGATTATTCCATTTACTGTGAAAGTTTTTACTTTCATATAATACTGTGTGTCTATCTTTACTCTGTTACTTGAACTTCTAGGTTCATATTCAAAAGATTATTGCCCAGACTGCCACGTAGTATTTCTTGGATGTTTTCTGATATTCTCCTTTAACTAAGTGAAGATCTAATGTCCACTGTTGGTATTTCATCCAACATAAGTCCATAAAAGCAGCAAGGACTTTGTGGAATATCTGTTTGATCCTACAGATTCGGAATTTGTGACTAAGTTCTCAAATGCCCTCAGAGGTAATCATGAAGAGACAAATGTCACCAATTAAAATTGTCTTTTTTTAAAGAAAGCAAAGCCTTTTTCTAATGACTATTAAGTCCAAATGTTTATGACATGACCACATATTCTGACACAACTTCAATTTTCTTTTCACTTTTCACTTCAATTCCTCTCTGTCTTCTACATTCCCCACATGAATCTATCCATCTTTACTATCACTTTCCCTTCACTGAGTCTCTGGTCTTCTTCTCTTCTCATTTATTGACATTCTAGACTCTCATCTGATTGTCCCTTGCTCATCTTCACACATACCTGCTGTGAATATTCTCTTCTGAAAGGCAAGATGCAATCTTCTTTAACCTAATTAGGGAGATTCACCATCTCAAAAAAAACTGTAGCAAAGCCCATTCAAGTTATGAAATTAAATCATTTTCAATATTACTAGGATAAAAAAATAAGACCAATTAAAATTCCAACCCTTCTTGTGGGGGAAAAAATTCAAAGAGTATTTTATAAAAGATAGAGGTGTTACCTCACTGAAAAGCAGTTATCAGCACTGTAACTATACTCTTGACCATCCTGAAAACATCCTAATTCAGCTTCATGCGCAGTGATTTCCCCATAGTCAGCACTTATGTTGACTAGTGTTAAAGAGCTAACTTCAGCAAAGCTGTCAAACCACCATAAAGATTTCATGATTAAGTTGATGCCTACAGAGCTTCATTTATTTGCATACAGGTAACAAAAGCAATCATCTTACCACTGGAAAGTGGTTATTGATTTCTATGGTCAAGCACCTTCTATGATGACCTTTAAATAATCTCTAAGTTTCCCAGGTACACTCTGACATAGGTACTACTAATGCCCATTCTGCAGATGCAGAAATATAATAAACACATATAGGGAGTAAAGAAGTGATCATCTAAATATAGGTTTGTCTGATGTCAAAGTCCATGCTTTTTCACTACCCCACACTGCAGATGTAGCCTTAGGAACTATAAGGTTGGTTTGGATGATGCTACAAAAGGAGTTAAAAGTAGTATGCCTTATTATGGTCTAGAAATGATGTGTATTCCAGAAAGATTCATGTACTAAAAGCTTGGCTACTAGCTGATGGTTTTCAGAAAGTGATTGGATCATGAGAGTGCTAACATCACCAATAGACTCATCCATTTATGACTGGAGAGATGAATAAGCTATTTTGAAGTGGGATATAGTTAGGGGAAATAGGCTTCTACTTCCTGGCAACCATGAGGTGAGTAGTTTTATTCCCAGCATGCCCTTCTGCCATCACAATGGAGTTTTTCAGCAAGGACTCACAGCAGCAGAGCCAGCCAATCATAGCCTGAAACTGTAAACCAAAACAAGTCTTCCTTTTCCAGTTATTTCTCCTAGCTCTTTTGCAGAATAACAACATGTTAACTAACAAAACCTTCAGTTTTTTTTTTTCAGTTTCCGTCTCAATCCCTTAGGTGTTATTGTTATTTATCTTTGCATGTATAATGTTTGTCTAATAGATTTGTCCACAATGTGCCTGCTGCTCTCTTTCACTTGACTATAGGAAAACTGTTTCCATGGAGCCAAGTGTGCAAGTGCATGGGCATGAGTTACAACTTCCTCCTTATTTATTGTTTAAAACTATGCCCTTGCACTGGCCAACAATATGCTTCGTTAATAATAACTACATTACCCTTCCCTGAGCCAGACAGCAGCAGAGGTGACACTTGGTTTCTGCAGCAGAGACAGCAGATGGCTCTTCATGGCTCCCCACTGGCCAGACCACAGAGTGACTTTGATGGCAGCCAGTTGCCTGCCCTCTCAGGATGAGACACACAAATACAGCTGCTCATTGGGGAGAAACCTGGATAAGAGAGGCAGAGAAATGACTGCCTAAAAGGGGGGGAAAGCAGGAGAGACGAATGAGGCCAAGACTGCAGGCTCACTTACAATTGGTTCATTTTACCAAATAATTACTGCATAGAACTAAAGACCATTGATATACAATCTTCGTTATGGCATAGGACAAAGCATAACATTCAGTCTGATACCTGGGCTTCTTGCCCATGATAAAATGTATTGCATAATGAGACTGATTTCCTGCATAAAAGAAAGGTGAATAATCTTTATTTATGGTGTAAATCATCACTATTAGTTCACAAGATGCTTTCTTTATTCAGAAATTACAGAAAGAAGGCAATGTCAACTGGAACAGAGAGGGTTGTACTTTAGCAATCTAGATGATGATCTTTTGACGAAATCTCAGAGTTTAGAAAACATTGTAATAACGTTTGGCTATAATGGTCCAAAATCAAGACTTATAAGACAAAGAACCATCCTTTTCTTTTTCTTAATAAATAAGATATTTGAGTCCATTTAGTTAAATAACTCACATAATAGTTCACTGATAGAAAACACAGCAGCTTCAAAACAAAGTCTTCAAATCAAACCCATTAGATGCCACCTCTACTGCCCAGCTTCTTACCGTATAGTCTACCTTTGAAAAAGCGTCCGTGGAGAGCCAGCTCTCGTATTTCTATAGCCAGGTTAACACTCAGCTGATACCCACTTAATAGTCAAACAAGTTGTCTCACATTTTAGTTTTGCACTAATCCCACTGTAAATAAAACCTTGCCCCATTATGCTAGCAAATAACCCACTGTTTGTTATCTAGATCATGAGTTTAGTAGTTGATAGCCTACAGCTTATTTTTCCTAGCAAGGCTCTAAGACTTTTCATGATAAACTGTCCCTTCTGTCAAATCATCTCTGCCCTTCACACTCTCTGCTCCAACCATAGTAGCCTCTTGGCTTTTTTCCAGTATTCTGAGGACCATGCTTCCTACTTAAAGCAATTTTCCTCCAGGCCATCCCATGCTTATTCCTTCATTTCCCTGTCCAGTGCTGTTTCAACAGAGGGAATCTTTTGACCATCTTGTTTAAAATGACACCCTCCTTTCCAACAGCTATTTTCCCTGCTATATTTCTCTTCAAAGGACTGGGATACTATTGTAAATAATACATATTCCTTGACTTAATTTACAATACCATTATGGAAATAATTGCAACCCTCCCAAAATCCTTATGGTTGAACCACTCAACTTCAAGATCTCAGAATGTGACAAGGGTAAAACCATTAAAGGGGGTGTAAAGTTGAGAAATAATCAAATCTAAGTGGGGTCCTCATGCTAAGGGAAAGTTGAACTTACAAGGAAATTCCAGGGGCAGTTCACAAAGAGAAAGAATCCCATGAAGACACAGTGAGTAAATATCCATCTGCAAGTCAAGAATAAAGGACTTGGGAAAAGCAAACATGTCAAGACACTGATTTTGGAGTTCTAGTATCCATAACTGGAAGGGAATAACTGTTATGTAAGCTTCCTGATTGGTAGTATTCCCTTGTATCAGCCCAACCTAATCAGTATAATGGCCTTTGCCATCCCCCAGAAATATATCTCCAGAAGAAGAAATTTGGTCCAGGACACTGCTATAAGTGAGTGCTAAATAGCAGACTTGTTGACGGTTTTTAAATTGTTGAATAAGTAATGACTAATTTCATAATTGCTTGAAGATCTCCAAATACTTTCAGTTTCCAAAATATTGTTTCCACGCTTGGGAACCCTTTTGTTAAGCAAAGATTTTCACAGTAATGGGAATTGACCAGCTCTGTGTTTTCATCCAGGTTTGTAACGGAGCCACTAATGGATTGTGTCAGGACCAAGAACCTGAGGATCATAACATGTGCTAGAAGCAAGGCTGTCACACAGTGTTTGTTATTAGGAAAATTACAGAAAAACAACCTACAGCAAAAATCAATCAGGAATTAAAAGGATACCAGGCAACCTGCCTCCCACGCATGTCTTTGATAGTCAAGATCAGTTTACAGCTAATTGCTTCCAGCACTTAGATAGCTACATAGCTATGGCTTCATCCTGACAAACAACTCATTCAAAGCACTGCATGTTCCCCAGTTGTGTCAATATTGCCGATGCTTTTGTCCTCACATCAACAGGACAAAACCGAGGAGCAATAAATTGCCAATCAACACATCAATTGATCATCCCAAAGTTCTCTTGACTCCCTCACCTGGGTGGCCAGTATTTTCTCAGAGGTAAAAGACATGGAGTTCCTCCAGGTGCTTCTGTGTTGCTGACTATTCTGACCTGAGCTGTTAGGATTAGATTACCTCTGGCAGGTGGGAAGGAAGACCTGCTTGAGACTTACAAACTCTTGAAAGGATGCAAGAGTTAGCTATATAACTAGTCTCCAAGATATGTCTGCTTGCTGCTTAAAGTCACTCAGACCTATAGAAATAGGATATATACAATCATCATTTTCATGTAGAGTTGTATGAGGTTAGGTGGAAAGTGACATTATGGTATGGACTTCTGAAAAGCCTCCATTTTCTACTTCTCTCCTTTATACATCTTAATTCTATGCTACAGAACAGGGAAAAATAGATGCACCACATACCAGCTGTTCTATAAAGCTATTTGCTAATGTTTGAAAATGAAATATCCTCCAAAGTCCTACATCAGAAATCCAAAACTGATGTTGATACTTTGGGAACTTGAGGCAATACAATACTAAGAGGTAAAACTTGGCTGGAGAATAATGAGTCACTGAACTCAAATTCTTAGTATATTGGCCCTGCCTCTCCCCTGCTTCTGTATCTGCTTTCTGGCCTTCCCAGGGTAAAGTTCTGCTGCCATATTCTCTCACCACTTTGGTGTTCTGCCCAAGTAGCCATGGAATGAACGCTCTGAAATCAGGAGTCAAATAGTTCTTTCCACTGTTATCTTCTTCCCTCAGATGTTTTGAACATAACAAGAGAAATAGCTAATAAACACTTAGGACAGGTGAGTATTTAATTGTCCGCATAATTATCTGGAGTTTTCCTATCAACATCAGGTGATGGAACTGAGATTTAGAAAGATCCCAAACTTGACCAAAACCATTCATAGGAGACATAGATCACATTCCAGCATGTCAGTTTATAGCAACGGAAGCTGCCACCTTTGGAAGCCCATAGCATCTCCCATTCTTTAATATTTGGTTAGGCCAAATTTAGAAACTGGTTCTAAGAGAGGCCATGTAATTGAAACCCTCTCACATACAGTCACTGGAGGATGAGAATGATACTGGTGGAACTGCCAGAAACCGATAGATAGATAAGATGCTACCCTGGATTTAAGAACTGTGGTGACAGGAACAACAGATGGCTAATAATGAAGCTCCTACACAAAAATTCAAGCAAAAAAAAATAAAAGGATGATTGAAATAGGAAAGGAGAACATAATCGGAGAAGCTACAAAACCATTATTGGCTCCCATTTACATATTCCAGAGAACTTTCACCAAATCATACCACACGCTTTTCTATTTGTCTCCCAAGCAATGCCCTTTTCTCTGATATAAATTTCAATATTTTTGTTTTTGTTGTTGTTATAGGCAAAAAGCATCTTACAAAGCACCAAATACAAAGACATACAGTCTTGGACCAACCATCTATTCATCTTGAAACTGTTTTCTCATGATTGACTTAATAGTTTAGGTTACAAAACAAACACCAACAAGGACAATTTGACTCTCTCTTCAAACTGATAGTGACAATCCAGAATCTCTACAAGTGCTGCCCTATAGAATACCGAATCTGCTGTCAAACATTATAAGAAGTGTTTGCAAAAATACCAATATCTTCTAATCCTGGTACCACCTATGAAAGTCTAATCAAAGGAGATACAAAGTTTGTATAGCTAAAGGGACTTGATCAAGATCTCTTGGTAGTCAGTAGTAGATATAATTTGGCCAGTCATCTCTTCCTGATTTCTCTGCTCAAGAGTAACAAATGAAAAGACAGAGAGAGAGAGAGAGACTGTCTCCTGTATCATTTGAGGTTGTCACACAGTATATGTTCACCCAGAAAAATCCACAAAAGTTTTTCAGTTACATAAGCTAATAAATTCTATTTTCAGGTAAAGCCTATTTGAATTTTTTTTTCGGTCAATGTAATAAAAATACATCCAAAATGTGACCCAAAAATGCTCAATATATTCTGAATTCTTTGCAATACATTCTAATATCATTCCACTAAAGTCAACATTCTGGGTTTTGACCAACACTACCAATCATATTCGTTTTTTAAACCATAAATGAAAAAAATCAATATTAAAAATATGTTGTAATCTAAAACATACTGTAATGAGAATTTCTGTGGCTTTGTGGTGACAAAGTGTGCTGTTCATAATCAGCCACATCAGTGTTTCAGGTTCCATGTGCATTTCCAGTACTTTGCCGTGTTCAACTACTACTTTATTTTCTTTCTTAACCCCTAAAAAATCTACTGGGCTTAGCGAATGCCTGCTTGACTGTAGCTCAGTGGGAATGGCAAAGTGTGACTCCCAACACCAGGTCAGCGAAGGCAACATCCCTCCCTTCTCCTGTGATGTTTTCTGACTGTTGTTCCTACTCCCTTTCTCTCTCCTCTCTCTCCTCTTCGTAATGCAACCATCATTTTGGAAAGGAAGATTAGGCTATGTGAAGAGGCTACATAGGTATTATAACCAACAGCCCATACTAGGTATCCTGATATCAAAAAACAACTTGCTATTATTTCATTAGTTCTCTCAATCCTCCCAATCGAGGCCTGAGGCCCCAGACATAAAGCAGAGACAAGTCATTCCACTTCAGCCGGTCTGAATCCCTAACTCATAGGAATCATTGGACATAATAAATGATTATCATAGTCTTAAGCCACTCGTTTGTACAGTAATATATTTTACACACTAGTTGATAATCAATGCACACATCTCTGTCATAACTATCTTAATATGTATGATTTCTAGGAGACATGAGTGTAGAGTTAAATATTCATCATCTGAGGCACTTAAATGGCCTCTTTCTTCACCAGACAACTCTCACTATTTTTTCCCATGGGCCTCGCAATACGAAAAAATTGTTTTGCTTCCCAAGCTTATATATATATATATAATCAATATGTTTTCCTTTATTCCATTCTATTCTATAACTTTGATCAGACTTACCATGCTGAAATTCTATTTAATAGAATTTTGACCAAACCTCATAACACCTCATCAAAAATATTTGTGGTATATGTATACACACACACACATATATATAATCTCAAAGTACAAACAACTGCCACAGATTTTTTTAAATTCCTAGATTTAATAGCAAAAATTAAAGTATTTCTTCCACCAATAAAGTTGGTGTACATTGCTTTGCTGATTAATGTAATAGCAGCATTGAGAGATTTAATAACATAATGCATATTTGCTATTTGCGGCCTATAAACAGTAATCTTAGGGAAGGTAATTACCTTGCTCATCTGGGGTAGCTTGACCTTTGTGGACTACAGGGAAGTTGGCAACAGGAACACCCCCATGACTACCCTGCAGGAAACACCACAGATGTGCTTTATAGGCATCTAATGTGACCAGCAATAAAAGCATATCATCAAGCCAATGTTGATTGGTACACTGTGTTTTTATTTTTGTCTACAAACCCAAAACCTACTACCCAGCTTTCTTGGTCAAGCAGCTATTTCAGTTCAGGCACACAATCTATAAACTTACCTTTTTAATATCAAATGATTTTATTTGCCTGGATTGAGCTGTTATTTAAGTAAATAATCCATTCAGACCCATCAAAAGAGCATGAGTCTTTTAATTTTATTCTCCCATTGCCTTTTCCACAAACTATTTTCCCTGAAACTTTTTCTTTTTCCATGCAACAAATATTTATGTAGCAATGGGACAGATGATGGGGATACAAAACCAGCCAGTGCCTCACCTCAGGGAGCTTACAGCTTGGCAGGTAACATAGATGAGGGAGAACCACCCAAAAGCAGAGAAGGAACCCACTTGAGGTGACTGGACAGAATGCAGTTCTAATTCCTCCGGTCCTCCGCCTCTTCATTCCCAAATACTGCTTTGCCAGTCTTCCTACTAGGGAGAGCCAGTAGTTTCTGAATCTTTTGACTCTGAGTTTGTTCATGTGCCTTCTTTTAGCTAATGAAGCATTTGCTGCCATGATCTAAACAGAGCACTTACACCTGGGGCTCACATTGTCAAGTTCTGGTTACAAACCTAAGATGAGAATGTAAATGAGCCTGGGACAGTCATCTAGAAAGGCCACAGGGAGGGTGAAGTGATTGACAACCTGTCCAGCACCACCCATGGGAGTGTTGACACCTTAAATGATCTAGGCTCATTCATGCCTCAGATGACTCAAGACATCCCACAAGGTAAGGCAGATGACTACATTTTCACTCAACTCAGTCCAGCCCACACTACTAACCTTTACAATTATTACCAAACAAATGTTAGTGTTTTAATACAGAAGGGCTTGGTGTGAATTGCTGCAACCTAAAAGAAGAGATAAAAAGGACTAAAAAAAAGATGATTTTGAAAACCTTTTTGCTGGGCACGGTATACTGACATTGGTCTTTAAGCACTTGGAAGGCTTAAGCCAAAGGATCACAAACTCACAGCCAGCCTGGGCTATAGAAGAAGACCCCATGAGTCAGGGATCACTGAACAAAGAGAAAATAAATGACAAGACAAAGACAAGAATTTGACTAATACACCAGCTTATTATTAAAAGAACATTGAGTAAGACTTCATGAGCTCCTCTTCCATCCCTATTGGCTACTGGGAGAGGGGAACTGATTTCTCTTCAGAGATTTAGGCCCTAGGCTACCCATGATCCAGTAGATGGTCCCACACCAATGCACATATAATAGACTGAGTATTAAATAACAGAAAGAGAGGGAGATATAAAGGTGGTAGGGAAAAGTGGGACAGGTGATGTCTAGAATTGGAAGGGAGACGATGGGAGGTAGATTGAATCCAAACATATTATATGCATGTATAAAGCAAATAAAATATTTAATAAATCAAAAGCAGTGAATGATATATTTAAATAAATTCTAATACAGTTGGAATTAAGTACTACATATGAAATCAAAAATAAATTCTGTCAGATTTTTTAAAAAAACTTAAATTATTAAGATGAACAGATAATACAATGACCAGATTTTAATCGGTGTCATGATTCTTCACAGATAAAGCAGGAGACCATGACAGCCAGTCTTTAAAGGTGACTGACTTTTCATGACTCTGTTTCCATGAGGCCAATAGAATTTAGTAGAAATGATAAGAACCTTGAACTTGGTCAAGGCATTGCAGTTTCTACTACAATTTCTCAGCTCAAGCCAGCCATAATGCCATAAGGTCACCATTGTAGCCCTACAGAGAGACTCAAGTTTAAAACTGAGGCCTCCCACCCACACAGCACCAAACAGCATTATGCAAGGGACTAACTTTGGAAAGAAAACTTACAGCCAGTCTACCCTGAAATTACTAGCCCCAGACAACTCCTGAGGGCAACTTAATAAAAGACCCTGGGCCAGAGCTGCTCAGCTAGACACAGCCAAATTCTTTTACTGTTGTCACTGCTTTGTTTTCTTTTGTTTTGAGACAATGTCTCATTGTATAGGTACCGCTAGCCTGCAACTCACTATGTAGATCAGGCTGGCCTCCAACTGATATCCATCTGTCTGTGTCCTGGATTCCCCATAATCAAATTCTTGACCCACAAAAACTATGAGAGATGGACCTAAGACTTGTTATCATAAACTACTGATTTGTGAGTGATTTATTACTAAATCAAGTAACTAATATAAGAACCTGAGCATTTTTTATTTATAAGTACTGAGGATTATATATTGTATATTATATGACCCAGAACCAGCTGCCCAGGGATAACACCCACAGTGGTCTGGGATCTCCCACATCAAAAAAAGGTCCCACAGGCTAGCCCACACACCAATCTGATGGAGGTAAGTCCTCAAATGAGTTTCCTTCTTCCCGGTCACTCTAGTTTGCATCAAGTTGATGAAAACTAATGAACACATATTACTTTCTAGGAATTCCTCCAGGAAAGCTGGTATTCTTGCTAATTCAACAAACAGAATCTGGTTGAGTGAATTATTTTTAAAGATGATTTTAATTCTCAAATGCAATGTCTTTTTGGTTATAAATAATTCAGTGACTGCCAACAGCCTGGGAAAGACAGCAGGAAGTTAGTGACGTGCAGGGGCTTAGGGTTTGAGTAGCACTGTCACGTGGATATGTCACCTCTGTCTCTCCTGCCGCTTCCGCACTCCACATCTTCGAAGGAATGAGCATTGGGAAAGTCCCTAAGGAAATTAAATTCTTATAACAGTGATAATCATACTTGGTATGATACTCTCTTTCCCCAGACTATAGAAAATCAAGTAGGTGAATTTCTGACTAAGGTGAGGGACTTCCCTCTTAAGGGCAGAGTATGAGATAGAGTAGACTTTCAAGGTCTACCTGAGCCCCAAAAAATCCTTTGGGCTTCCTGGTATGTGATTTCTAACACTCAAATTCCAGCATAGGCTTAGGAAAACCATCTAGTTAAATCCTATTTCACCATTAGCTATCTGTCTTTAGCTCTCTTGTTAGGCTAAACCACAGGGTCTGCATCAGTTAATCAGCCTACACTCCAGTTTTCTCAGCTAAACTAGAATAGTAATGGAGAAGAAACTTCTTATCAAGAATCGTCATCAGAAAATGATAGCTACAAAATTTATTTTTTTATTTCAAACTAACATGCAAATATCCGTTCATTGTCTAATCTTTTGGATTTTTTTAAGTAGAGTGAAAATTTCAGTGTACTTGTGGAATAATTGTTAGTAAAGTCTTTTCTTTCACCTTCCCTCAAATCTTTGCCTCACAACTAATTTGGTTGTTGCTTTTGTCTTAATTTTCCTGTATTAAATCTTTCCATACATTCAGTCTTCATAGAAATAACTATTTTAATTTCTACATTTATATTTCATTGCTTTTCATGATCATAAAAATAATTATCTGAATTCAGTAATATGCTCGGCTGGCATGCACAGATTTGGAAACTACTCAATGAAGCTTATTGGAACAGAGTGTGCACCCTTGTAGGAAATGGCCCAATAGTCATACTAGGAAGCACTTGTTTGCCCTGAGCACTGAAAATGTGCTCAGTACCAGCCTGTATGTTCTCTATAAGTAACAGATATCATTACTTTGTAAATTAACAGAGCCTCAAGCTTGGATTCGTAACTCATGCCTGTAAAGTCAGCACTTGGGAGACTAAGGAAGGAAGACTCTTATATAGGGAGTTGCAAGTCAGCCTGGGATACAAAGTAAAAGCAGAGAGAGAGAGAGAGAGAGAGAGAGAGAGAGAGAGAGAGAGAGAGAGAGAGAGAGAGAGAGAGAGAGAGAGAGAGAAAGAAAGAGAGAGAGAAAGAAAGAGAAAAAAGAAAGAGAAAGAAAGGAAAAAAGGGAGGAAGGAGATGTCTGTACCATAATGCCATTTCTAGCATGACCTTTGAAAATCTAAAGTACTTGAGGTTAATTGCCCTCTGCCTCCATCTAGCAATGCATCTTTGAGAAGGAGCAACAGCTTTGCATTCTAACTTTATTGCTAATGCAATGGGGATAATAAATAATAATAAATAATGATTGAAAACTTGTGCTTGGGTTGCTGCCTGTGTCTGCCATTGAGCAGATGTACGACTGTGAGTGAGTTGTTTAATTACTAAAGCCCAGTTTTCTCTTTTATAAAATGGCACTAATAATTGTACCTACTTTCTGTGGTTATTTTCTGAGTTTAATGAGATAACATATGTGAAATAATTAAACCCAGAAATTGGCAATTTGCAGACACTAAATAAATAGTAGTCACGATCACTTCTACTGGAGTTGGGTAAATTGAATCAGGCATGGATGTAAAGTAGCTCATGACAGTTCCAGCTAGAGCAGCACGCCATAACTGGTGGCTATTGTTAACATTATTAAGTGCTAATTTGGTCAGACATGAGAAGTAGCTATTATTACCATTCTTTTCATGGATGATGCATCACAGAAGTCTGCTAACTTATCAAGGATGCAAATGTAGCCCCAGAAATAACCTCTACATTTAGAATCTGAAACTGTTTAGTATTATACCCTAGCTACAGAATTCACAGTCAAAAAGAAAAAAATAATAAAAGAAAAATAATCTTCAGCTTATCAAATGTGGGACATTTCATCCTGAAAGTTATAATTTAGCCCTGAAGAAATGTTTGGGTCAAGGATATATTTTAATGCCCCTCCCTCAAAAAAAGCCTTGCTTTCCGTTCTTCTAAATGTAAGCCCGATGTAGTACATATTACAGGCATGTCATGCTACCACCATCTGAAAGAGAAGGGATAGCATCTCCTTGCAAGCCAGTATGCACCGTACTTGCCTACGCTTCTCGTTGAACTCCACAGTCCTGTAAAATGACTAGTGAACGTTTGGCTGAATTACTTTTGGAAACAGCGTCATGAAAACCATTCTCTGTCCTCTCAACTCACAATTGCTTATGCACCTGGACTTAAACAGCACCACCCAGAGCAAGAAAAACAAAGACAGTCCCCACCAAGCAGTTCCTCGGGGGTTATCAAAGCCTTTTTAGGGGTCCAAGATATTTTAGACAATGATAGCTCTTGTGCTTTGACTTTCAACAATAGCCCTTTAAAAAAAGGAAAAGGAGTTGAAATTGTCTGTGTAATTTCCTAGCCAGAGCTTAGAATGCACACTCACATACAAACTATTCACCTCACTGCTGTTTGCTGAGTCTAAGATTGATCCATCTGTCCAGCTTGTCTTCTTATCGTTTCTCATAAATTGCTTACGTTAAGATCAGCCAATAGACACATGTACCAAAATCCATTAGGCCCTGAAAGGAAAATATGTAATTAAGGACCACCTCCCCTTTCCACTGTGGAAACTCTCTGCGGCATTTGGCAAAATTGTTGCTTTTAAGTTTGCTTTGTGAAGAAGGATTTGGTGACTCCTAACCCTCAAGGGTTGTTCTCTGACCCATCGCTTTTCTTCACCATCTGGCATGTTTACTTGAAGCAAACGCCATGGGTCAGAGGGCAGAGCAGACATGTGGAGGGACAGCTTTGTCATAAAAGCAATAAAGAAGGAGTGGGTGCTTCAGAATATCGTACTGTGCATTTTGTTCAGCCACTGAGCACAATGAAGGAAGGTTAGTCATATGGCTAAACACAAAATCAGTCAGCTACCACGAAGCCCAGCAGACGAGTAAAATGCAAGATGCCCAAGTTCAAAATCTTGATGTTGTTTCCTTTTCAATTTCTAAGAGAACCTTTTAGTGCTATGCTGGGCACATTGCAACAATATGTTACACCAGACACAAGAGGGAAAATGGGTGATAGGCTAAATTAACCAGATTGATTATTCAGGAAGTGTTGATTGTCCAATAATCCCCAAGCAACAAAATTAAAGATAGATGGAAGAGAGTAAGGAACTAAATATCAGAAAATCAATGCTTTCATATCCCAGGCCTGTGCTGTAATGAGATAATGGTGATGAATTTTATTTCCTAATAATTGAAGTTTCTTTTAAAAAGAACAACTCAGAAGTGAACAGTGACTTCAGCTATGGACTTCAGATGGAGGACATGTGTATAAAGTCCCCAACTCGTTTTTTTATCCTAAGAATAGGGTCATGGTAGGTGAAGCTGTGAAATGTTCAGTACCTAAATCCCTTTCCAAAACCCTCAGATTTAATTATAAAGAACTACTGTATTACCTTTCTTGTTACTGTGATGAAATTGAATGGCAGAAGCAATGTAATGGAGGAAAGATTTGTTTGGACTCACAATTTAGATGATCCATCACAAGGAATGCATGAAGGTAAGCAAGCATTGAAAGCTGCCAAGGCATGCACACAAGAGGCTGCTTGCTCATGTGTTAGCACATCAGGAAATAAAACTGGGCAAGTGCTGACTGGTGACAAACCTTGATGTAGATCCCCTCCATCCCACTTCCTCCCGCTATGCTCCACCTCCCAAAAGTTCTACAACCTCCCAAAGTGGTACTAC
Source organism: Peromyscus melanophrys (assembly GCA_902168415.1). NCBI lineage: Eukaryota > Metazoa > Chordata > Mammalia > Rodentia > Cricetidae > Peromyscus > Peromyscus melanophrys. The sequence goes on along the minus strand of CABHPR010135834.1, from coordinate 1,640 downwards.
TAACTGTGAATAAAGTGTTCAAACACATGAGCCTGTTGGGGACATTTCACATTTAAATGATGACTGCATCTGGCTTCCTTTATAGAGCTTGCTTGAATTCTAGAGATCTTTGAAATATTTATTTCTTCTGATCGTGGGTTCATTCAGAATGTTTCCTTATTGCAGTAGGATTCATCTCATTGCACATGGAAAAGGAGATGCGAGACTTCCAACTCTGCTAATATCTCCATCTTATTCTCACTTCAAATGTCTGTCCCTTATCTTTGAACATCTCAGAAGCACAAGTCCTGGAATAGAAACTCAGAAAAAGATTTGTGTTTCTATCCACTCGTAAGAAATCACCATGCGTCCTGAGACGTGTCTGATTAAAGGGAAGTTAGTCAGCAAAAGAAAATGGAAAGGGAATTTTTCTCCTCAGGAAAAAAAAAGTAATAAAACAAAGGGGGCAAGATTAAAGGAGACCTCCCTCCTGCAGCCTGACTGTCAGGGGAGAGTTCTTCAGACTGTGAATAGGCTTTGATCCTGGAAGCTCTGCGTTTTCAGTCTTCGCCAAGTTGGTAAAAGGGATATCCCTTGTGGAAGTTTTTCTCATATGGAGCTTTTCAGAAAAAGAAGCCCTAGCTATCAAGATTTCTCTATCCCTTGCAACACTTCTCTTGAAAAATTCATAGCGCAGAGCATAGCCATTCTCTTTACAATTCCAGACTCTCTGTAAAGGGCAGCTATTTGCCCAAGTTTGTCCTTGCCAGTTTAGAATTGATCATACTATAGATAATTTATAGGCAGGCATGGAGATCATACTAATGTGTCCACTTACAAGCAAAGATGGGATTCCCAGGCTTCTTTTGAAGAAGAAACGCCTTCTAGTGAAGTTTCCCCATTCATATTTAATAAACCAGTTCATGAAAAAAAACGAGCAAGAAGAGGGGGGGCTTTGGAAACAGATAGAATGTGGGTCTGACTGGAGGGGTGACCCTGGGCAGAGCCCTCAATTGCTTTGACTCCCAGTTTCCCTTTTACAAACGTGAAGATAATTCTACTCACCTTTCAGGATTGCCAGGAAAACGAACTGAGATATGTGAGTCAAAGCACCCAACTCAGGGCACCTAGGAAATGTTGCTTTCATTGCACTTCAGTTTCCTAAAAGAACCTATTTCAAATGACCAAACTCAAGTTTGTCCATTGAGAAAATAGGTTTTTCCTCAATAAGGAAAACTGCAATTTACCCCACAGATTATACCTAAGCCTGATGCTCTGTCAAGCCACTTCTCTGTGTTCTCAGAGAACGTATGTTGCCAGAATTTCCCCTAATTCACATGTAAGCTTTTCTGTGTATCACTCTTCCTAGGGTAGCAATACTACTATTTTCTTGGTGAAAGCAGAGACTGGAGCAGAGGAGAGCTGTGGGACCTAGAACCCTAAGAAAGGCTTGGGGGAAAAAATGACCTCAAATGTCTTAGTAAAGGAAATGGGGTTTCCTGTAGAAAAATAAAACCTCACAGTGGGAATCAAAGGTACAAAATTAATCGCAGCCTTATTAAACAGTATTTAGAAGCTGGTATTTTGAAAAGCAGAACTTTTAGTTGGCGAAGAATGACAGATGGATAGAAGAACGTCATGCCTCTTTTTAAAAGCCATAG
>CABHPR010135833.1:0-28020 GCA_902168415.1 Peromyscus melanophrys | reverse complement strand
ACACACACACACACACACACACACACACACACACACACACACACACATGCATACACACAAATGAAGGGAATATATATAATATATAAATGCATATATGTAAATGCAGGACATAAAAGTAGAAATATATATATATAGTTGTGTGTGTATGTGTATGCACACACAAATGAGGGGAAATATATATATATATATGTGTGTGTATATACATATATAAATGCAGAACATGAAAGTAGAAAAAGTATATACATATGTGTATGTATGCACAAGCACATTATAGTAGAATGGGAACTATGTTGGGAAGGAAGGTGCTTAAAGAGACTGGAGAGGGCAAAGGTAATGGGGGCAAGAAAAGTTAAGTATCATGTGCTTTCTCTCATACATGAAGCCTAGACTTAAATACACACATCTATAATGAGAATCGAAGCAGATTCTTTGAGGGAAAGTGAGGAACAGAATGTGAAGCGGGACAAGAGTGTGTACCAAGACTGAATATGTGCCAAGTACAATGATATGCGTGTCTTAAGAGGTCACAAGGAAACCCCTTAGCTTGTAATCCAACCAGAAGAAATCAGGAAGTGCATGACTTGTAGGAGCAGGATGCCCCTGTGTCCAGTGGAGCTGTGCTCTTCTTCTTTTCTTTTTCTATGTTTTTGCCTTACCTAAAGAGCAAAAAAAAAACCCCACATAATAAACATCTACAGCCTAATTAAGCCTCATCAAAGAAAACTGTTGTGGGTCCTGATCCTTCAGTGGCACTGGAGAGATGGAGGTGCTAATTGGACAATGGAGTCTGTCTTGATGCTTTTATGGGGCCCTTGTATCCTTTGCCTGAGAGACCCTTTAAAGTGGGGTGGGAATTGACAAGGAAAATACCGGGGAGCATTTGGTTCTCTGGGACCATCCCAAACCATGACACATATGCATATGCCTCATCATTCAAATGAAGTTATAAAAACTTTATCTTAAGCCCCAAAATATCCAGATTTCAAACCACATAGTTCATACATTCATTAGCATAGTTTTTTTTTATTCCTCAGAAGAGTTCCTGAGAAGACCTTTGATGTATCAAATATTAAGCCTTTGATGTATCAAATGCTGTACGCCTGGAAGGATTAGTTCTGATTAGAAAATTGAAGTCTCTGCTCTATCTCCCAGCCTTTATGGACTTGTGTATTCTTTCATTAAGAGGCAAATGACAGCTGGCATTCTTGGGGGAGGTGCTCTGTGTTTCAGAGCCACAGTGAGTGTATCTGTCTGTTGAAGACACTTTAGCTCCTATCCTATCAAGAACACTGAGGGTGGTAGGCAAAAGGCCATACTGACCTGGGGACTCTGTCCTCAGCATTATGATGCTGTCTTCCCAGGCCCTCCTTACAGGTGAGAGGTGCTTCCTGAGTCCTTGATACTGCCAAGAGACCTTATCGCTTTCTCCCAGGAAGGAAAAGTTAAATCCTTCCCACACCTAATGTTCCCCCTTTTTTATGTCTGTTTCACTGGGGATGTTAACAAGGAGAAGCTACAGTAGAGTGCCTCTTGCAAGGCCAGGTTGCTCTCATGACATTTGAGGGAATAAATCACTTCAGCAGGGTGGAATGAGTGATGCTAAAGACGAGTCAAGCCAGGTTGGAGAAGAGTTTCTCATGCTGAGCTAGTCTTCAGTTGGCAATAGGTTATCTATAACTTTAGCTGTATGACTCTTCTCCTGTTGATGTCACTCGCTCTGGGTTGCACTCCTAAAAATCTCCTGTGGTGAAGATCTCAAAAGCCAGTGCAGTTTGCGCTGTGTTTTCTGGGAAGGCCACTGCCCAGGGACCTCTCAGCAGCTCATTCAAAGCAGAGACACAAAAGCCTTTTGCTGTTGGGTGCAGTGACTCAAACTTTACTCTCCCAAGGCTGAATACTATTTTTAGAGTGAGCAATTAAGCGATGCTTGGGTTTGTAACTCACCAGATACATCTGAGATGATTCATTGGTTTTCCCTAAATAACTACCTGCCCCACAAGAGAGGAGGGTGATTATTTTTTTTTACCCTATAGGTGAACTCCAGGGTAGGCTTATGCTTCTCATGTCCAGGAAGCATCTCTGTTGGAATAGATAAACATTCCCTCCAGATATGAATCATGGCTCTACCAGGTGCTTTGGACCCATGCCCTGTACAGTGAGAAACACAGCTCACCCCTCCCACAGTGGTTCCAACCAGTGACTCCCAGGTAGACATGGGCATAGATCAGGTATCCTTCACCATCCTTTTGTTTTTCTGCTCATCTGGAAGACTGTAGCTCCATATGAAACAGTCACGAGCCTCTTCATTTACTAGTCTTCAGCTTGCATGGTCTAGAATGGCTTTCCCACAAAAAAAAAAAGGGTTTTGAGAGTGGTACTCACAGAGCTTCAAGGAGATGAGGTTATGGTTCTGTGTTTCAAATCTGTAGAGTCCTTGTAGAACCATTATTGGAATGTAGGGTCCATAGATGGTATCATTAGCTGGGGAAATTCTGGAAACATAGATGGTGGGGCCTGCCTGAAGAAAGTAGGTCACTAAGGGTGGTCCCTGGAGACATCTTATTCCTGGCTGCTTCCTTTTTCAGTCTCTGCTTCCTGAAGAACCATTGCAATATCCTTCTCCAGCACTTAGGATACAAAACCATGATCCCTCTGAAACCAGGAGCCAAAATATGTATTTCCTTCACTGAGTTGTTTGCATCTGATATTTTTTGTCACAGCAATGAAAAATGAATAAATATATATTGCACACCACAGGATTCCAGAGGCCATGTTTGATTGCCCTGGAGCATCAGTGATAAACCTGTTCTGTGTTAGCAGAGCTATGCTCAGTTGTAGAAGAGGAGGAAATGGTAGGAGATATTCACAGGGGTGAGAGATGCCCCAAGGAAGTTTTACATTCCTGTTCAATTTGCAAACTGAAGATCATTTTTTTTTTGTTTTTTTCAACTTCTTTTTCAATGTTAATCCTCATCTTTCCTCTTTATTAAATGTCTCTTAGATTTCTTCTGGAAAAAAAAGTCATAGCTTCTTCTAAGTTTTGCCATCCCACCTTGAGAGATAAAACTGCAACATGGGATTATCCTGTGGGAAGTTTGGCCACACTGCTTTACACAGCAGGCACCATATAATAGGATGTTCAAGAGACCCATGAAGTCTATGAAATAGATCCACTTTTTACAGAGGGGCCATCTCCTATCATGGTACAGGCCATTAGTTTTCATCCTTAACTGAATGCCACAGGGACAACCTAATGATAGAGGTCTTCAGTCATCATCCTAAATGGTCAGGAGAATCTAAGGTTTGATTTATTAGACTTTGCTCCTAAAAAGTTCCCATGTACCCAAGGCTCAGGAAATATTGTGGAAGAGGGGGTAGAAAGATTGTATGAGCCATAGAATCAGGGATTTTGCTGTGGGACTGTGTAGCATGAATCTTTAAAGGTCTTATTAAAACAAACCTGAAGCCAGGTATTGGGATGAATGCTGGAAGGTCAGAGAAGCAGAACAAGCCACAGCTTCCTCACCTCGCCAATTCCTCAGCTGATCCTGTTTCCTCAAACTGGAAGCCTCTGAGTCCTCATCCAAATGGATCTCAGCTGAACTGCTGCTCCAAAGCCTGAAATCTTAACCAGCTCTAGTTCCTGGTCCTCACACCTTATATACCTTTCTGCTTTCTGCCATCACTTCCTGGGATTAAAGGTGTGAGTCACCCACCATGCCTGGCTGTTTCCAGTGTGGCTTTTAACTCACAGAGATCTGGATGGATCTCTGCCTTTGGAATGCTAGGATTAAAGGTGTGTGTGCCACCGTTTTCTGGCCTCTATATCTAGTGGCTGTTCTGTTCTCTGACCCCAGATAAGTTTATTAGTGTTCACAGTATATTGGGGAACACAATATCACCACAGGACTGTGTCTCTTAGTAATGTCAGAAGCTGAACCTATAAAATCTCACCAACATGACTGCCCAAATATGATATGAACAAGGATGATACCAATGGATGTGCCAAACTGGAGAGGAAAAGGTCCCTGAGGCTTCAACTATACAAAGAACTATAGGCAACTAAGGAATGAGAGCCGTAGAAATAGTCTTCCCCATGGAAGAATATACCAACTGGTTATCCCATATCAAATGATCAACCCTAAAAACACGCGTATGAGCAATATTAGGCAGACTGAACATGTTATATTTGGGAATGTATGTGTATACACATATACACGCAATAATAATAATAAATGAGAAAAGAGGCCATGAATTTGAAGAAGAGCTGGGATGGGTATGTGGGAGGGTTTGGAGGGGGAAAAGGGAAGGAAGAAATGTAATTAAATTACAACCTCAAAAATAAAATTAAAAGTTCCCATGTAGCTAAAACACTGAAGTTTTCTGATTGACAAGAAACACCACAATGAAATTCTCAACTTCTCAACTTCCCTTCCTGCTCCTGTTAGGGAAAACTGAGTAGTCATGAATGGAAATCAGTAATCCTGTGGACTGCCCCAAACCAGAAGCAGCTGGGACTTGACTTTGAAAGTTAACTTTTGTCTGAATGCCACCCTTTCCTCCCCCAAATAATGGTTCACAGATGGTTGTGCTAACTTACACTATGTGTTACTATACATTTTGTTGTAACTATTATACTACACATCTTGTTGTAACTATACTGTACTATTATAGACATTTTGTTGTAACTATGCTCTAATACATTTTGTTGTAACTATACTACACATTTTGTTGTAACTATGTTATTCTACACATTTTGTTATATGCCACGGGTTTGGTGGAAATAAGTCAGTGATATGTGGTGTGGATTCCTCTTTACTGCTGACTAGCATCCTAGAGTTAATTGCTGAACTCCTCTGAGCCTCATCTCCTTTGTCATAATATGCTCCATGATGGATGTTGTGAAGACTAACCCCAAATATTGTTACGGGGCTCATTGGGTCTCTGATGTGTGAAAATGTCTAATGCATGTGTTTGATCATTTATCCGGAGGTGTCCCCACACTATGCAATTGTGGGCGTCAATGCACAGTCACCCATCCTGGAAAAGAAATGAGTGATGTGAGTGAGTCCAGAAAGCAGGAGGTGGTTCCCAAGATTTGGGGGCTGACTCTAGATCTTGACGAGTATTGTGGACTCCATATTTGCATGCCCTAAAATCCACATTCTGAAACCTGAGATCCTAATGATGTAGCATTGGGAAGTGAGGTCTTTGAGGGATGGAGCTCTCATACAAGGATCAGTGCCCTAATGACAGCAGGCACATAGAGCTTGATTCTTGTCTACAAAACAGATGGTTTAGTTCAGAGTTTGGGAGGCCATGACCTCAGGATGTGCTTGACCCTGATGAGGGCTGACTCCATAACAGAATTGACGGCCTCATGATGAGAAGATGTGTGAGAGGAAATATCTGGTGTGACAGGAAGCAAAGGCCAAGAGGGTCCATATCCACTCTTTATATAATGATCCATTCTCATGGGAGCTCACACACTCCTAAGAGGCTCAACCTGTTTTGAGACCATCATTAAACCATTTACAGAACAGAGCCTCCAATAACCAAACAATCTCCTACTAGGGCTGGCCTCTTAAGATTCCCACCACCCAACCTCACCACACTGGGACCCAGCTTCCAGCAGACAAATGTCTGGCTACATGCTTCAGTTATATCCAAAGTCTAACACCACTTACAGATACAATGAGAAAACATACATCTGCAAACCCGCAAGAGGGCCCTCACTAGCTGCTGAGTCTGTGCACATTTGAATATTTCCCAGGTCAGAACTGTAAGAAATAAACATGTGTTTTTTAAGTCTCTGAGTCATACTCTTGTTGTTACAGTCAGAGAAGACAAAAAAAGAGAAGGGGCTCTCCTGACTCGAAAAGAGCTTTCCTGAAGAGTGGGTTTATTTTAAGGGGGGTTATAATCACCCCTTCTTTGTGCACTGGGCATTCTTAGAAATAATGGAATGAAATTTTCTACTAGAATGGTGTGGAAAGCCTTTTGAAATGACTAGAGAGCAAACTAAACATTCCTTTAGAAAATCTTAGGTAAACTAATGATACAGCCTCTATCTCCCTAACTTCCCAGGACCATCCATCCATGGCACCTAAGCTGCATTCCTGGATGATCTCATAGGAGGGCTCAGAGCACCTGGAGCCTGGGCTCCTGGGTCACAGTACCATGACTGCACCCACCATAGCCTTGGCTCGGGGCTCAATGAAAGCTGTTCCCAGAAGCATCTCCTTCCAAATCAGAATGATGCTGCAGAATCAGCAGCCTCTGGCTTCTTTATAACCTGTGCAAATATTAACTTGGAGAATGGGAGAAGAGTTCATGTAGCTCAATCCCTGGTGCTCCACCATGGGATCCTACAAGAAATACAGAAATCTAACCTCCACCTAACCATGCCATTTTAGTCCAGTCCTCAGCTTTGTCATCCTAGGTGAGTAGCTGAGGCTTGGAACCCTTACCATCCTTTCTAGAATTCATAGTCACATGTCCCATAAGGCAAGGGCCAATGGAAATGCTCAGAATCTGGGCAGGGCTTCCTGGGAAATGCCAAGTGTTCCTGAGAAGAGGTCAGTATAAATAAGTTTCTCCATCTTTTTCTTGATGGAAACCTTGTTTGGAGTGCTTCGCTAGTGATGGAGGAGTGGCGACCCTACCTCAGCTATAAACACCTTGAACTCTGCAGTCAAGCTTCGCTCCATTTAATGCCAATTAACAACCTTGAACACTCCTATTTGCTCAGGTCACTTCAATGGCACCCGCTTGAAAGGCAAGCTGCCACATCAGAGCCGCCCAATTGGCTACACCCACAGTCTCCTTCTCCTCCACTGCTTTTCCCCAAGTAAGTCTGATGGCTTGTAGCATTTAAGAGTTGCTGCTCCTACAATGTGAATTTCTCTCAGATGTTAGTTGTGACAGAGGAAATCTTTGATTACCAGATAATTCAAAAGGGCAAACCAACTGTGTAGGACTCATTTTTTTTTTTCTGCAGGTAGATTATAAGGAGAAATAACTTTACTAAGAAACTATAAAATGTGGTGTTGAAGTATAAAAGGGCTCCATCCTGGAATTTCAGGAACTAATGACCTATACTGATGTATAGCCCATGATTTGTAGCCCATTAAATTTGAGCATTTGACCTTGAAGGTAATTATTATTCCTTCAAATCCAAAGAATCATAGTACATGGGGCTTAGCATTACTCTGGTACAACCTGCCTATTTTAGCTAAGAAAGAGTAAGACTAAAAGTTCACAATTTATTTGAACACATTTTCATATGCATTCATGCACATAACTTTTCTGACTTCCAATAGTGTACTTTCCTTATATCCTGTGAATCAGACGGAGTCAAAATACTTGATACCCACTATGCATTGGTCAGAATAGACAGGATACATTGTAGTCACAAAACTCCTCAAATATAAATGGCTTCAGTCACAAATGTGTGTTACCTCCAAAGTGAGCAGCAGAGGCTGTGTGCTTCTGTTACTCAAGTCTCTAGTTGGTAGAGGTTCCATCATGCTTACCTGCTGTTTCAGTGTTTGCCACAGTCTCTGGATCCCAAACTTTCCTAGGTGTCAGTCTGAAATTACACTCATTACCTGTGTTCTCACCCCACCAGGAAGGCCAGCACATGGGCTCGCAGTGCAAGTGGTCTGAGAACCACAGTCCTCTGTGCTGAGGAGGCAACTGGGTGAGTGCTGATGCCTACTGGATTCAACAGGTGTTGCTGAAATGCCAAGTCTACTATATGCTAAGCAGTTGCTGAGACTATTCATCAACTCTGTGGATAACCTGTGGGGAGGAAGAGAAAGCAGAAAGACAGAAGGGGCTAGACTTGGGTTGGATTTGCAGATAGACAACTGTGTCCATTCCTTTTGAGTAGCTGCGATGAAAATTCTGATAAAAATAACAAAAGTAGGAAGGATTCAGTTTGTCCCATGGTCTCTGAGGGTTCAGCTAATGGCCACATGCCTCCACACACTTGAGTAGAACAGCATGATCATGGGAATGCATGGCATATAAGAGCTGTTATCATCACAGCAGACCGGGGGACAGAGAAAAGCACTCTCTTGCCTGGAGATGAAATACTAAACAGTCTTAGTAAATAAGAAACATAGAGTCAAATACAGAGTTAAAGCCTAAGAGATCAGAGCAAGAGCCATGACTCCCTTTAGCATACCACTCGATGCCGTCACTTTCCCTGAGAGAGAGAGACCTTCTTCCTGTGTGACTGTCTTTTTATTGCCTTTCTGTTCTGCCTTCTCATTGGCTCTAAACCCAAACACATGATTTCCTTGTCACTGCCTGTCTATACAGACCTCCAGGTCTCTATGGTTAGTACTGGGATTAAAGGTTCTGGTCACCATGCTTGGCTGTGTCCTTGACCACACAGAGACTCTGCCTGCCATGTGATCAGATTAAGGGCATGTGCCACCACCGTCGGACTTCTGCTAAATGGCTTGCTTTTAGCTCTGATCCCCAGGCAACTTTATTTATTAACATACAAATAAAATCACATTTCAGCACAAATAAAATATCACCATAGTTGCCTTGCTCCCTTTTACTCTGTCCTTCCCTTTAGCCCAAGGGATCATGTGACACAAATTCCAGATGCTTCTTCCCCACTCAGTTAATCCTTTCTGGAAATGCCCTCACAGACACACTCATGGTTTTACCTCATCCAGTCTTCTTGGTGATTCTCAATCCAGTCATGTTGATGAGGAAGGTTACCCATTACCAGTTACAATATAACAGAAACTGTAATGAAAGCATTAGCACTCCACTGCCAGCTTCAGGTGTGGGAATGAGCATGATTGGGGAAATTGAGAAAGTTTAAGAAAGTTGATGGTGTTAGCGCTCGGTTCATTTGCTTGTCTGTCTGTGACGGGATCTCTGGTCAGGTCTTGAATTCATCATCCAGCTCAGGGGAATTTATTCCCACCCCTGAGGATGGTATGAGTCCTTAGGTTATAGGTATGCCAGGTCTTGAAAGGGAGAGTGTATCACCTTATAAACACATCAAAGTCTCATCTGAAATCTTTCCTTTGTAGATGTTCTACTGAGGCCGTTTTGTCTTACAATCTTCTTGGCAAAGGTCCAATATCCTCTGCTGTTTGGTTCAAGAAATAGACTTGAATATCTGAAGAATCTAATAACCAGTGCACGGGCCCAGTTGTCTCATCACTTAGAGGTGAAATTGTGACCTAGAAGGAAGCTGGCTAGAGGCCAGGCAATAGGAACAGAAATTGGACCAAGGTGGCCATATTATATTTTCAACACAGAACCAGGACATGAGGATTTATAGGGATCCTTTGAATGAAAAAGACATCTGGGAGATGTTGTTTAGCTGCCAAAATTTCTGAATTTCTGGGCTTTTCCAAAAGTTTACAGCAATATAAAAACAGAACTTGTTAAATAAGATGATCCCAGAAAATAAGGGATTTGATATTGCTGACACCACAACACAGCCAGTGACTTCCATGACATCTGCTTATGGAAAGCCTCCATCCAGATCCATAATGGGCCGGGATTTCAATAGTATCTATCAAGAAATTGCTGTGTGTTAGTTCTAATTCAAGGAGTACACTGCCTCCCAACCTAATGTTTCAGAAACCATGACTATCTTTACCTTACAAAGGAAATTATGAGCAGTCATGTATCAGACATGTTACCAAGTGATAGAAATAAGTAAGATTTGTATCTAGATAGTCCACTTTCTAGTCTAAGTTCTTCATTGTCCCCTTACATCTGTTTGGAAAAGTATTTACACTCTGAAAAACAGGTGAGTGATGGTCCCTGTTCACTAACTAAAAGAAGGAGATATATATATATAAGGCTAGATTGGTTTTTGAATTGATCGGGTTAAGTAGGACTTATAGAAACCATTGTCCTGGGCCAGACCCTTCCTAAGATCAATTGGCCAAACCAAACCAGAGGAGATTTGAAACTCTGATACCATGATTTACCCTGTGCACCATTCCACCCATCTCTTCCGATCTGTATCCTTTATAACAAACCGGGGATGTAGTTAATAAGGTAAACAGTTTTCTTGGGTTCCCTGAGCCATTTTGGCAATTTATCAGACTTCACAGAGGAGTCATGGGAAGCTCAATTTATACTTGGTCATTCCGTAGCCTGAACTTTGAATTGGAATCCAAGTTGGGAAGTGATGTAGGGCTGAGCTTTTACCCTGTGGAATCTAATATCAGGTAGTAAATGGTAGGCTAGCCAGACAGTGTCTGCTTAAGAATGGAATTGAATTGCTGTGGGGACAATCTTCACACAACTGGTGACAGAGGAATCAGAAATATTAAGAGTGTGGAAGAAGGGAGGACATTGTGTTTGAAGTCTCTAGGGCAGAATGGCTGGTCAGGTTGTTCCAGGTGTGATCCTCTTCTATCTTAGATGAAAGCAAAGTTGTTTTTGTTTTGTTTTTTTTTAATGACAGGTGCTAATGGCCATCAGTAAGTTTGGCAGGTAAATTATCTGTATTTCTTGAGCCTTCCCTTCCACAGCTGGCTCCCCAGGACTGGTTTAAACAGCTGTTTCTATGTGCCTGGGGTAAAAATGTATTCACCTGTTTGCCCCTTCTTCTCAGCTCTGGAATAACCACATGCAACACATTCCCACTCATTGTCCTTCAGGCTAACACACTTCGTTAGCTGTTTGTGTTAGTTGCTTCTATATTGCTGTAACCAAATGCCCCACAGAAACAAACTAGGGCAAGGGAGGGGTACTTTACATGCCATTTCAGGGGGGTTCAGTCCACGGTGGTGGGAAGACATGGGACCACCTCAGACCGTTGTGTTGGGAGCACAGGAGAAAGACTCATCCCAAGGTGACGGGACTAGGAACAGACAACATGCTGGAGCCAAGAGCGACCATCACCTTCAAAGGCTGGCCCTCGTGAATGAGGGGACTGCTTCTGCTAGGACCCATCTCCTGGTTTTCAAAAACTCCAAAGCTTTCAAAACAGTGCCTCCAGCTAGGGACCAATGACAAAAACATAACCCAGTGGGGCAACCTTCCAGACTTAAATTGTCTGCTGGAGGCTTTTAGAGAACTCTCCAATCACTCCCCAGTAGAAACTTCAGATTGATTCAACAAGGGCATTTTATATAAGAACTTTTGGTACCTTTTAGTATCTTATGCTGGCCTTTGGGAGAGGGTTGATGTTTCTGAACCCATAGGCCCATTCTGCTGTAGTCCTCGCTTGCATTTGCATAGACTGCAGAGCCTATTTCTGGGTTCTATGAAACTGTTGCTGCCTACACAGCCAATCTGCTGCTCCTCCTGCAAGCAGCCTCTCAGCCTCTGTGCACAAGCCTGAGCTGTGCCCCATGTGGGGCTGGCCATGCCGTACCCCAAATTCAGTTCCAAGAAGAAAACGTTGAGATGCTCAAAGATACCTTCAAAATAAAGGAGGCTAAGAAGCAAGAGGACTCCAGAGAGCTGAAGTCTCTGATTTGGTGCAGATCTCAGAGAAAGTGAACAGTGAATAAGAGGTGTCACAGAAAATGGCTCCCAAAGGAAGTGGCACTATTAGGAGGTGTGTCCTTGTTGGGGTGGGTGTGGCCTTATTGGAGAAAGTGTGTCACTGTGGAGGTGGACTTTGAGGTCTCATATATGCTCAAGCCATGCCCAGTGAGACAGTTCACTTCCTGGTGTCTTTGGATCAAGATGTAGAATTTTCCAGCACCACGTCTGCCTGTACATTGCCATACTTCCAGCTGTCATGCTCCCTGCCGTGATGATAATGAACTTAACCTCTGAACCTGTAAGCCAGGTCCAATTAAATGGTTTCCTTTGTAAGAGTTGCTGTGGTCATGGTGTTTCTTCACAGCAACAGAGACCCTAAGACAAGAGGTGAGAGGTCTTAGGGACAAATATGAGATTGAGTTAGCCAGGAATTCTATAGGTTACAGGGTGATACCCTGTGCCTTCTTTCCCTCAGTCAGAGGTTTGTGACAGGGCCATCATTTATGTGACAGTGCTTATATTAAGTAGGACAATGCTAGTTTTGAATTTTTCCTGTACACAATAATCAAGGGGACCTTTTGATACCCGGCTACTTAATTACTCAATCATATATTGCCATTACTTGGATTGTTGCAATAAAGGTTACAATTCAGCCTGCACTCCATTTCGGGAACTGATTGTAAATCACTTGTTTATCAGAAGCTGTGGAGAATGCTTTGCATGAAATGAGCAGGCAACCCCCAAGTCCCACCTGATGGTCCTCAAGCTATCCAGAGCAGCTTCATGAAGAACAGTAATTACAGAGACTGAATACTCATGTCTCAAAGCTTTTTCAGCTACTCGGATGTGTTCTGTTGAGTATAAATGGCTTTTTAGTGAGTAGAACAGAACAGGCAACATCATAGGGAAAAAAAACACCCATTGGGTTGATGATTGAGATTTTTAACCCAGGTGTGGCTATTTAGTTATCTGTATTAGCTCTCCTAAGCCCTGTCTCACCATACCTAAACCTCTAAGCCCTAGAAGGCTGATATTAAGAAACCCAGGACCATATAACAGCAGCCTGGCTCTGATGGGTATTAAGCCCATAGTGACTGTTAAGTAGCAGGGCCCGATAGCATGCTTTACCCTTGGTGGCTTCCTGTGTGACTACAATGCAATAGTTGAACCCAGAACCTCGCTCCTGTCAGGCTAGGGCTCTTCCTCCGAGTTGTATCCTACAATCAGTAAAATATCTATTAAATGAAACCTCCATGTTCCACAGCCCCAGGTTTCTTAAAAAAACGGTGTAACCAGTTTGTTTACCATGACGGTGCAGTGTCCGGTGAAGGTACTGACCATGTGCTGATGGTTTGCAACTGTTTGCAATCCAAGGATTTCTAATTCAGAAGTGGCCATCTGGGAGTGGGATGATGGTACAGACAAGGGATCCCCAAACTTGGAAAGCTGAAGCAGAAGGACCACAAATTTAAGGCTGTCTGGGCTACACACTACAGGCTGGGTGTCTAAATGGTATAGCAAGTTGTTGCCTCAAAAACGAAAAGGAAAAGCAAGTGTGTTGGAGATTGCCATTTGGGCTAAACGTCCCTCCACACAAAGGCCACAAAGCTTCCATGAGGAGAGACCTCCAGAACACACAAGAGCCTAAAAGCAGCCCTGCCCACCAGAGCCTGATCCTAGAGAAACAATGAATCTGAACAGACACTCTTCGGAGTGACCCTAGCCATCCATGAACTTCTACCGCCTCCGTCTTTCTTAGTAACACTTCTAGAATTTAATATCCTGGTCCAGAAATGTATCTCTGTCCTGTCACTCAGTCACACATTTATTGTTTGTTTTTAAGAAGTCCAAATCATCATGCATTGGTAGTCTCTGGACTTCACCCTTTTGTGAAGATTCCATGTGCATGCATGGACATTTTATAAAATATCCATTGTTCATGCTTTTCTCTTATTTAGCTCTTTGTAAACTGAGTCCTTGGATCCAGCTGGAGCATCCTCATGAGGACCAGGGTATAATAGAAGCAGTCTCTCATCCCTCCGCTAGCAGAACCATCATCCTTGGGTAAAGAGAATGATAAGTCTCCCTACTTAAAAGACACGGTGCAGTTCCCCGGGATCTAGAAGAATGCTGTGTTTGTTGTATGCCCTAAACTTCTGGTTGCAACAGCACTCTGGTCCGCTGTCTGCCACTACCACTGGAAAACACATTGGACTGATGGGAGAGGTGAGAATGTGATAGGAAGATGGATCGAGGGATAAAGAAAGAAGATTGATGTCTCTTGGATTAAGAAGGCAGGGCTGCCTTTGTACTGTAAATATTGGATGAAGTGTTGATGGAAACTTACTGCAGGATAGCATGGCATTTGGCTCTTTTATGGCTGGTGATTAAAGTAAAAAACAAGTCTCTGGTTTGATCTCTGCCCTTCTTCCCCCCACCCAAGACCTTTGTCTTTTGCTTTCCCAAGAATGCTATTTTATTCATTCAATTAGTATGCCTCCAAGTTAGATACTAAAACAAAGAGAAACACCTAGAAACTGTGTCATAAGATACATGAATGAGCTATAATTAAGGTCCTCGCTTCTTGATGAGCATTGAAGAGGGAGGAAATGTGAGCCTGGAGGTCTGTCTCCTTTTGGTTCTGGGTCACCATCCATCATTGAGGGAAGTCAAGGAGGAACTCCAGCAGTAGAGGCAGGAACGGCTCTAAGGGAAGCGCTTACTCACATCCAGTTATCTTTGTTATGTAGCCTAGGCTCCCTTGCCTAGGAATTATGCTAAGGTGGACTGGACCCTTTTACATCAATTAGCAGTCAATAAAATGCCTCCACATACACCCACACACCAGTCTGATGGAGTCAGTTTCTCAGTTGAGGTTCCCTCTTCCCAGGGGACTCTGGTTTACAAAAACTGACCAGCACAATTGACCCCTTGTCATTTGACAAAGACATCACTATTAAAACCATAACCCTTTCCTTTTTTGTTTATTCCCGTGGACTCATGTTAATATCACAATATAAAATACAGCACAACTTTTAAATTCCCATCATCCTTAAAACTTCCAACAGTTACTTAAAAGTCTAATGTCTCTTTAAAAATCCGGTCTCTTAGCTGTGGGCAGCATTCCTCCATTTAAGAAATATATTATCTATATGTGGTAAGACCCATTGATGTTCTGTTGAGGTTGCATAAGAAAATAGATGGGTTTTTAATGGCTTTCATCCGTTGCAATTGCAGATAGCTAAATACAGGCAACTGAAAAGCAAATTGAGCTCCACAGAAGAGAACTCAATCTGTTGGCTTTCTCATTCTGTTGTGTCCTATTCGGTAATTTAATTATTTGTGAAACTTTTAAACTCAATTGACTCCCATGGAATTTATCCAAGTTGAAGGGTGTTTGGTGTTACACTCATTATTTCTTTTGGTCCTGGTCCAACAATTAGCAGCTTGGCTTCATTCAATCACCATTTGACAGGCCTGTGCTTGATGTTTAATGTTTTTAAGTGATAGCCATTCTGAAAATCCACAACACTAGTCTGCTTATAGTGTGGACTTGCATCAGCACTGTGAAGTTCCACTTGAAGGATTACTTTTCTTTTATCGACTGCATACAAGTTTATTGGATGAAAAAACTTAACTCTGCTTATGAATAGGGTTGGAAATTAAAATGATCCCATATAATAACACCAGAAGATAAACCCTCCTAAATGGGCCAGTCTGGTGTTAAATATAGGTCTGAAATATTATCCTAGCTTTTAGATGCCATCTACTGGCTGTAATTACTGTTCAGTACCACTGGCCATGATTTTCACACAGAAAGAGAGTACTCAGGACCCCTGTGCTTAATTCAAATGTCATTTCTTGGCTTTTGCGTCTTGTGCAAACCATTGCCTGGATAAGTGTTGCTGTATTTGAACTGCAAGCTGCATTTGGAAAAAGTTACTGTGAACATGAAAGATTTCTTTAAAAGTGACTCTTGTTTGTACAGTTTGGTTATCCAAGAACATCTCTGAGGTGAGACACATCCAATTGCTCTTGATTTCTGTAGCCTAGCTTCCTTCCAGATGTAGAACACTGTGCAGGCATCTGGATATAGTTCTTTGTCACTGTACCTGAATACATTTTGCAAAAGTAGTCAGATCACAGCTGCTCTCTGTGTAGGATGTGGCAGTGAGCCAAATACACTGGCTCCTGCTATTAACATGCCCAGACTCTATCTGCATTTCTGTATTTAAGAATGATTAGTGCTGGCATTCATCATGAGGGAAGTTAACTGTGTAAACCAAACTCCTGCGCTTCTTATCTATAAATTCTTGCTTGAACATGGAGGGTTCTGCTATACGACAGGCTTGAATAATGAAGGTGTTTTATGAAAGAAAGTTAATAATGTTTTGTTGCTATGGTGTTGAGCTGTGCCCCGCCCCAAGCATGTGTTGAAAACTTGAAGACTCCTGGCCTTCAAAGCCTACAACACTTAATCTTTGGCTCTTTATAAAAAGTTTGTAGATTCCTGTTCTAGAACTGTTTCACTTACACTGTGAGCTAAAATTATAACATGGCTTCTTTGTGTCAATCAGCATAAACTCTGAAACAGCCATAGCTTATCCCAGGAAAGATTATTCCCATCACAGGAGCAGGACAGGGGCATCTCCTGTGACTTGAATGAACATTGCTCCCACAGTTTAGGTGGTGGACACTTAATCTACCTATTCATGGTAATGGATTGGGGGAGGTGTGAGTGGAGACTTTAGGTGCTAAGTAGGATTAGATTGAACTGCAAGAATGGGACAGGACCTCCGTGATGGCTTAAATATCTTTATGAGACCAGGACAAACAAACGGGATCCAGCTTGCTTGCTGTGTTCCACTATGTGATGATCTCCATGTCTTGATAAATCAAGAAGAGACCTACCATGGCCAAAACCATGCTTTCCAACTTGCTAGCCTCCAGAACCATAAGCTCAGTTAACCTTTTTTTAATGTCAGGTATTTTGCTGTGTCAATGGAAAACAGGCTAAGATGAGCTTCTGTGTAAACCAAACTCCTGCGCTTCTTATCTATAAATTCTTGCTTGAACATGGAGGGTTCTGCTATACGACAGGCTTGAATAAAGAAGGTGTTTTATGAAAGAAAGTTAACAATGTTTTGTTGCTATGGTGTTGAGCTGTGCCCCGCCCCAAGCATGAGCTTCTCACAGGCAGCTTTGGAGCCAGGGCAGCACAACATGCTGATCCTAGGTTCTAGAGTAAGACCATGGGCTCCCTGTACAGTTTGTACAGTAAACAGGAAGGACTTAATTTCTGGACAGCAGGGAGACTGTTGCTGGTGTATGTGTGTGTGTGTGTGTAATAAAATTGAGCTTAATGTTTATTGAAATGAGACTAGCAGAGGTGTGATTTATACCAGATTGATTTATTGGCAATTTTGAATTCTATGCTATGTAACTGGTTGATAGAATTTACATACTCCAAAGATAGGAGACAAGTACCTGAGAAGCTAAACCCCAAACACTAACATTTTAAACAAGCCAACTCTAATCATGATTTTGGAAGCTTAGACTTTTGTGAACTTTTATAACTTGGAAAAGAGGTTCGGGAAACTCCTAATTGTGTTTTACTCCAAACACCTTGTTTATTGCTACTGAGGACACTTGTTTTTGCTTAACTCACTTATGTGAGTGACGACCGTGAGAAGAGGGAGTTATAAAATTTGGTTTTAGGTATGTTTGGAAGCATCACCCATTATCAAAAAACCAAAAACAAACAAACAAACAAACAACAACAACAAAACACTTCACATAAAAAGGGAGGGGGACTGTTAGTTTTCTCTAATTTCAAAGGAAAAAAAAAACCCTGAAGATTCAAAACAGTATGAACTGAGCTGTGAGTCTGAAGGACAGCTAATTGCTTATGTGCTGTACAATGGAGTTAATTGGTTAAGTTGGGTTTTTTGGGTGTGGGTGGGTAAGGGGTATCTTAGGTCTCAGTTTCCTCCACCAGAAATCAAATACCCATATGAAGGGATTGTCATAAAGATTACATGAGGCAATGTATACAAAACAGTCATTACAATGATGGTGTTCACAGAAGGACTTGGTGGGGCAAAGGTGGTAATGAGTTATTGTATATGAAAGACCCATGATGCCTTTCCCTCAAAGGGCTGCTTGGGAGGCAGCCTTCTGCTGGGCATCAGAAACTTCTGAGCAATCACTGCCTCTCTGATTTTAGGTTCTCCTAGCTGACCATGGTTGCTGTCCTGCGAATCTGAGATTTCCATACATGTTAGAAAAAGGAGGTCTATGTGACCAGCTACCAGTAACCTTTGCTATTGAGAGCCTTCGACTCTCTGAAGGGCTTCACTGGGCAGAAGCAGCATATTTCTATTAATGGCAAAAGGGATGTGGTCCATAGTGCCCTCTGGGGAGGGAGAGAGCACAAGAACACACACACACACACACACACACACACAGACCCTCTGACTGCAGCTGTCTTTGTCTCTGTACTGTGTCCTTTCCACATCACTGTAGGGAATCAAAGTCCTCAAACGTAGTAGCAACTTAAGAGACCCCATACTGTGCTATATATGATGACTTTATGTCATGATGTTCATTTGATTAGACCAGTCCGGTAGTTCCCAAACTTGGCTATTAGAATTTCCTGGGAAACGATACATGCAGATCTCCCTCCAACTGCTCCACCTAGTGGCAGCACAATTCTAACACGGTCCAGTCCCTCTTGTGAGAAACAGTGATCAGCATTTCTTAAATGACATTTGTTTGTGTATGTGTGCAGGCACCTTTGTCCATGCCTGTGGCAGTCAGGGGACAACTCTCAGAGTCAATTCTCTCCTGCCACCTTGTGGGAGCTCAGGATGGGACTTGGGCCCTCAGGCATGGGTTCTCACCAGCCCAGCTGTTGGTATTCTTTAGTTCTGACATTTCTACTAGATTCCTTTTAAGTGATTATTATCAGTTGCTATGTCTCTGTGGAAATTCTCTTTCTCTCAAGGCATCTTGCCCACTTTGTCCTTTGGATCCCTTGGAATCCTTTTACAATTGTATTTTGGAATAGTTTGAGATTTCCAAAAAATTTTCAAGAGCAGAATGGAGAGAATCTGCCCAGGCATGACCCCACTGTTGACGTCTAGCATGGCTCTCGGACAGTGATCAGAAGGGAGAAGTGAGCACAACCCTGTTACTGGTCACCAAGCAACAGGCTCTCTTTGTTGGTCACCAAATGTTTTCCAGCTTTTCGTTTGCTTTGTTCTGGGATCCAATCTAAGGTCCCATCTTGTGTTCAGTTCTCTTGTCCCTGTATTTCCAAGTCACAGCAGGATCTCGGCCTCTTCCTGTTTGCCTGACTTCTAAAGAGTGCAGGTTTTTGTAAGTTGTCCCTGAGTTTACTTTGTCTGGTGTTGTCCTATGAGGAGATTTGGGTAATGTATTACCAACAGACACTACAGGAGGGTGGTGACAGGGGGTGTGTAATGGAGTGTGTCTTGTTGGTTAGTGAAGTGTGGTGACTGGGGGCTTGTAATGAGGTGTGTCTTGTTGGTTAGTAAAATGTGGTAACAGGGGGATTGTAATGGGGTGTGTCTTGTTGTTAGTGAAGTGTGGTAACAGGGAGCTTGTAATGGGGGTGTGTCTTGTTGGTTAGTAATAGTCACCTTGGTTACTTATTAATGGTGTTTACTTCTGGGGTTCTCTGCTCTCAAGTTACAGATCTTTCTTTGAAGTTAATGATTTCCTTGAGGAGATCCACTGGGAATCTGCACTGTCTTCAAGATTTTAAGACCCACGGATGGGTCTCTCCCGCGGTCATCTCAAGCACAGTTTTCATGCTGCTCTTACTCCTTTTACATTTAATTTTTAGTATCGACTGAATACATCTTTTAAATGTATGAATTCTTGCTCTGATATTTCCAATTTCAGTCAGACACTCCAGGGTGCCTTCTTGACTTCAGCCCTTCCCGAATCTGTGACTCTTTTCTCTGAGAGTAAGAAGCCAGACATGCATGGCCCATGGTGTACTTTTCTCATTGTCCAACCCCAGTACCTATGAAGTAGCTTCAGGATTGGTAACCCAAACCCCTGTGAGACGCAGATTTACTACCCAGAGTTCAGCAGGGCATACATTCCCTTGTTAATCTCCCTTCAGCTCTGTGAGGGTGACAGGGATGACTCTGGACATCCCAGTGTTGAGGCCACCTGCCTTGGCTACTGTCAACTCTTCCTTATTTGGAGCACAAGCCACATTTTCCGGCCGCTCTGTGTGGTTTCTATTTGAGTCGTCTGAATTCTATTTGAAAAGAATGTTTGAGATGGAAGTAAGTGGCATTTATTCCACAAATGCTATGTCTCTTTGACTGCCAGCCTCCCAGCTGGGAAAGGAGCGTCTATAGTCTGACTCGCAGGTGTGAGGGGTCAAACTTTCCTGGTAACTTTAGTTGAACTCAGCTCATCACCAAGTTGAAGTGTTTTGAGTAAACATCAGTGTTGTGTGATGTAACTCCTGGGAGGCATGAACAAACATCTGCCCACATCAGATGGGGAACAGATGATGGACCAGAGTGAGGACATCACCAGAGACCAACTGGGATAGCCAGTGAGTTTTATTGGCTTACTTGCAGGAATATTGGGGAAAAGTTACTTACAGAACTCAAAGACAGCTGCAAAAAGCTGACCCAGTGTGGGTGATGATGCATGAAAGCTGGAAACCTAGAGCTCATTGTACATGCTGCAGGCAGCTGGGCAGGTTGGAGAGAGTCTCCTTCAGGCAGCTCAGGTGATCTCTGATCTTGATCCTCCAAGCAGTTCTGCTGATCTCTGCCTCTTGGAGGGAGCACAGCTAGTTTGAGGATGTTAGCAGCTTTCCATGTTGCTTATAAATGTGTGAGAGGGAGGAGCCTAGTAAAGCTGATCAGTTTCAGGGACTTCCTGACAAGTCTTTGTTTATGGAAATAGATTTCTGAATTAGTCTTTTCCACAGGGACAGAAAAAGTAAGATAGATAATAAGTAAGTAATAAATAAGTAAGATAGATAGTAAGATAGTAGATGATGATAGATAGATAGATAGATGATAGATAGAAGATAGATAGATGATAGAGAAGATGGATAGATAGATAGATAGATAGATAGATAGATAGATAGATAGATAGATATGAGAGTAAGAGAAAAAACATAGGTAGATATGACAGAGGGGGTTCTTATTTCAAGAATTGGCAGACTTCATCAAAACACATTATACATGTGTATTTATATATATGAAATTCTCAAATAATTTTTTAAAAGGAAAAAATTCTTGAGTGGCTTCTAGATTTCCTTCTAGAGAGCATTTTTCTACTTCTACCTCAGTACTTGTTAGTTTTCCAATGTTATAAGAAAATACCTGGGACTGGGAAGTTCAAGAGAAGGTGATCTCGGCTGGCTGTGTCACAGGTTCATGCCATCACAGCAGCAGTGCAAGAGAAAGCGAGTGGTTACATGGTGAGTCAGGGGATCCAAAACTGAGGATTGTCTGGCTTGCTCTTTTACAGCAGTTCTTTTGTGAGAACTAACCAGGGTCCCAGCAGAACAACCTGAATCTCTCTGATGCATTCAACTTCCTAATGATCTTCCAGTAGGTCCTACCATGTCTGAAGATTGCGACACTGGAGACCCAGCCTCCAGCATATGAATGCATGGTGGACACATTAAAACTATATCTAATCCAAAGCCTCAGGCACTCCTTTTGAAGTATCTAACAAAGTGGGTATCACAGTGTCACTCTTAAGAGTAACCCTGTGACAACAATATTCAGTCTATAATTAAATAATAGTGAGCTAGTCATGCTAAAGTTTCTCTGTCCTTGTTGCTGTCCCAAATACAGGATTGATGCTTTATAGCTAATGTATCATTTAATCCTTGTAGCAAAACTGAGCGAGTCAAGAATGATCACTACTTCCCATTGTATTATAAGACATAGTCTCCATCAACCATAGTAAATGTGATTGGTTCCATTAATCTAAAACTACAGAGCTAGCTATGATTTTAAAGATTTGATATTGTATAGTCTGAATAGTGGCTTTCAAAGTAATTCTTCTATAATGCAAGGGGTTTGGTTTCTCTTTTACTTCTGTTTCAGAGCTAGCTCCAGTATATTAGATATTTATTGTTTTCATATTGCAGGGCTGTGGTTTAGTCTATTCTATACTCAGTTCCACAAAAATAGGAAACTTTGCTATGAGCTCAGGCAGTCATTGCATGGGTTAGCATGTCCAGTGGGAAAGCTTCCCCAGAAAACTAAAATGGATTTATGATGCCACGCTTAACTGCAGTCCCAGCAACCACACTTTCCAGTTTGATGGATCCTTTGAGTGTAGGATCCTGCATTCTCAGAAACAGCTAACATCCACTTGGAGACAAGCATCGAGTGGGTCCACACTGAGGAGTTCTCCAGGGTAGAAAATCCCCAAATGTTGTTATATATCTCCAGATTCCCCTTGCTGAGAACTAGTCATTGCAGATGAATACTAATGAAAGAAAACACTGGCCAGATCTCCAAGTGGTGATGGTTAACTGACACATGACCTCGCCGTAAGAAAAATGACAGGAACTCAGTCATAATACAAAAGCAAAATACTTCACCTGAGATGGAAACACTTCATCCAGAAATTGGAGATTCAGGCTGTACTTCTCCCCAGTTCTCAAACTCAGGGCCTGGAACTCGTATCCAACTGTCAAATGCCCAATTATTGTCATTTCCAATCACTTATTTCTTTATAAGAAACTAGGAACCTATGAGACTTGTCCTGGATCACTGGCCACTAATGTAATGGGCAGATACTGACAGAACAGGGAACTACTGGTGTCCTGTAGGTAGATGCCAGGAATGCTGAACAGCACCCTACAGAATGAGATCCCTCCACTCTTGCAAATTATTTGTCCCCAGATGTCAATAATGTGAAGATTGAGAAACCTCAGCTTAGAGCCAGTATTTCTAAAAACATTAAGATAGTCTTGTGCTTCGTTTTAGTCTGGTAACTGAGATTTTCAGCATACCTTCATATTCATTCATTATATGGTACTTGTGCTGGGAGATGTCTTTCTGTATGCTGTGAGCATATGGTGTTCCCATTGGTTAATAAATAAGCTGCTTTGGCCTATGGCAAGGCAGCTTGGAGGCAGGTGGGAAATCCAAGGAGAGAGACAGGAATAAGAAAGGTGGAGTAGGGGAGATGCCAGATTGCCATCCTAGGAGCAACATGTGATGGGACACAGGTAAAGCCACAGAACATGTGGCAATACATAGATTAATAGTTATGGGTTCAATTAAACTATAAGAACTATCTAGCAAGAAGCCTGCCATAAGCCATACAGTTTGTAAATAATATTAAGCCTCTGAGTGATAAGTGGCTGCAGGACCTTGGGTCCCAGCAGGACTGAGTGCGACTGGAGAAACACAGACTGTGGGGCTGGGTGGTACTGGAGAAAATTCCAGCTACATACTTGTCTGCTTCCTGATTAGCATTAAGTAGCTTTTTTCTATAGTCCAAGCCAGTAGAAAGATTTGTCCAGATCTTTACAAAGAATATGAATACATTTTCAGGATAGAAATCTTTAGTATAATTGGTCTATGGTCTAGGCATAAATCTGGGTAATTCTAACATGACTGTTCCATATACCTAACTCCTGGGAGCTTAAACAAGAGAATACCAGCCAAGAGGTTATTTGGAAAATATGGATGCCAAGGTATCTCTTCATCCAGTGCTTGGGCCAGAGATTTCAGTAGGTAAACCAACTTGATTTCCTGTGTAGTAGCAGATGATGAAAAGCCAAACAGAATCACTGTCGTAGTTGATATTGAAAAGAAATCAGTTGCCTGAGCAGAGTGTGAGTTTCACATGAGATTTCTGCTGTTGATGAGTGTCTTTGCTCCATGCCAACACCTGAGCTTCTGCCAGGACGACCGAATGCAATAAAGGAAAGGGATGAGGGATCAGGAAAAGCAAAGCCGACAGATGGCAATTCGTGAAGAGTTGAATCAACATAAATTATATCTCATCAGTGAGCAGAGAAAAGGGCGGATGCATCGCAGTGCTCGGCTAACCGGTGAGACAGTGAACATGCCAGAAGAACACAGGCAAACCACGGGGTATCGCTCCAAGCTGGGCACAAGCAGAGATGAAGAAACGCCCCTTCATTGGAAAGCCATCTGGAAAACAGATGACCTGGAGGCCTCTGTCTGAAGCAATGCAGTCAGTCAAATGAATGAACATCTGGGCTTTCAGAAGGGGTTGGTCACAGGCTGTAGGGAAGCAGAACACGTGTCTGGCACATAGATAAGCCAAGGCAAGAGGCAATTGTGTCTTGCCTTCTCAAGTCCACTTGTGAAACAGAACATAAAGGTTGTTTTTTTTTTTTTTTGTTTTTCTATACATGGTTTCTCTGTGTAGCTTTGCGCCTTTCCTGGAGCTCACTTGGTAGCCCAGGCTGGCCTCAAACTCACAGAGATCCGCCTGCCTCTGCCTCCCAAGTGCTGGGATTAAAGGCGTGCGCCACCACCGCCCGGCTAAAGGTTGGTTTTTGAGGAAGAATTTATTTAAACCATATATGAATCATTCAAGTGATCAGCTCTTTTCCTACTTAGAAATTGTTTCTAAACATTAATGTTCCCTCTCCAAAATTTTATAACTATCAAGAGAAGTAGAAAAGTCACCGTATCAGCTTTAACACAGTGTAACAGCCTAGACTACGAATTAATGTAACAGAGACATGAATGCGTGCAGCAATAACTTGAAGTCATGGAGTTAAGCAAAAAGGACGCTTGAGTTCATAGTTGACATATATCAGGTTCATATGAAACAAAATCTTTTAGCGAAATGACCAAGTGCAGGCCTTTTACAGTTCACAGCGCAAGTGTATGGAGTCTGCTAGTCAAACCAGCAGAGGGCGCTAAAGGGAAAACTGAGCTCGTCTAAGAACTTAAATTCTATAAAGAAAATTCTAAGGAGATGTAAAATAGATGAAACGATCTATATTTCCAATTACACATGTAACGGCAAGAATGGATTGTTCGGAAGGCTCTATCAGGCTTGTAGTTCATGTACTCTTTCTCTCCTTTTGAATTATTGGCTACTGGACAAACGAGTTTTACACATCTTGAAGATTGTTTACAATGAACAAATATATTGTCTCACATTTCCATTAAAGCAATTATTTCACTATGCCGTTATAATAATTGTTCAAATTGGAATAGCAGCAGGTGGTTAGCTTCTTATAAGAAAGCAACAGCGTGTTAATGGGCCGTGTGTCAGTCTCAGGGATCAGATTATGGTTCCTGGAAATCTTTGTCATCTCCTGCATGATGTTGCCAGGTTTTATGTCAGACAAACAGCTTGCGAAGGCAGAAAATAGTCTATACGACTTGATGAAGTCACCTTCTGCTGATGTTTCAGGACACGGTAGGTGCTCTGCTTAGTAGGATATCAGGAAGAAAATGCAGACGTAAACCCATTAGGAGACATTCTCTTAGATTCTCCCGAAGGTAACTCTGAGGGTAATTACCTTGTTGTTCTCAACAGAAGTAAAAAGAATAGTGTGTGTGTGTGTGTGTGTGTGTGTGTGTGTGTGTGTGTGTGTGCATATATGTGTGTGCATATATATTATACATACACAAACAAAAGTGAAGGACTGATTCTACTTTGAGTAGGGACCAGACCTCAAGTACATTATTTTTTGCTACTTCTATATTTTGCCTTTTTTTTTCTGCATTATGTAGAAGGCTTGCAGAGGAACAATGGGCGTGTGTTTAATAATTCATCTGGAGAATGGTGAATGTAGGAGGGCACATCTTATGATAAGGACATCAAAACACACAACAAAACCATTTCATTCCTGCTGAAAAGACACAGTCCTTGTCTTTTTCTTTCTTCCTTGAAAATTTCTGACCAAAAGGTCTAAGATTCTGGGGGCAGAATCTTTCAGATCTTAGAGGTTTATTCTCATTTGGAGGTTAAAATTAAGATCTCTCTATATAATACTGTCATCTAGCAAGAGAGAGAAGGGGAAGGAGAGAGGAGACGGATTTGAGGCTACAGATCCAAAGGTCATTTTCCCTCTGTGTTCACTATTGTGATGTAAGCTGGCAGCAGTCTTTGCCTCAGGAAGCCGCATCATAGGTGGCATCAGTACAGACTTGTGGCACAGTCTTACATGCAGGCTGGGTACTCCAAACCAAGTTCTGTTATTTGAATCTGAAATGGCAGCTGTGTCAAGATGAGTTTATGTCGCACAGACCCAATTCCAGTTTTAAAACTGCTGACTCAGAAATCGGGGTAACCCGGCAACAATCAATCATGCTTGTCAGGTTCTTTGAATAACTGCTTATGAATTCACTCCAAGAATAAATTCCATGTGGTCCATAGTGCCTAAGCAGTGCCAAAGTTGTTTTCTGTGAAAACATGGGGTTTGTTATACTCCTGACATCCAGCAATTTGACAGACCAGATAGTATGAAGAGGTGGTTATCTAATTGATTGCTAGCTTCCAAATAGGTTATAACAAGCATGCCCTCTCAAAGACGTGCCATGCTTTGTTCAAGCCCATGGGAGGTCTGCCCCTTTCTGAATGGAGACGGAGAAGGAGTGGGGGCACAGAAGGAGAGGAGGGAGGGGAAACTGCCCTGCAGTCTGTATGTAAAATAAATGAGAAACTGTTATTTAAATTAAAAAATGTCACCCGTGAAAGAATAGTTTAGCAAATGGTCTAAACTAAAACTTTTATTAAAGATTTATTTTTATATTAAAAAAAGAAAGCTGTCTGTGTTCACAGGCACACAATGGGGGCTGGGAGCTTAACAAATAAAGTACAAGCAAAGTAACCCAAGAAAAATGTGACCAGTAAGTGACACAGGGACTAGCGCCTCGGCAAACTCCCAGTTCTCACCAGGTCACGTTAAATAAAAACATCACACATCCAATGAAACAAACTACCATGATGAAAACTGCAAAATAATTCACCAGTGTGCACCACTGACTTCTACTCATGGACTTCAGATTATTAGAGTATCGGGGAAAGATTACAATTGAATAGAGAATGTTTTTTAAGTATCCTAAACTAAAGGGCTAGCAAAAACAAAAACAAGCCCAGTGTGGTGGCACACGTGTCTAATCCCAGCACTCAGGAAGCACAGGTGAGTAGGATCATGAGTTAGAGACCTATCTGGGCTATATCATGAAACCCTACTCACAAAATAAAGCAAAGGGGTATACCTCAGTGGTAGAGTACATACAGCACAAGGCCCTGGGTTCAATTCCCAGCAGTGGATAAAAAGTAATATATGACATGAAATACTAAGTATAACTTCTGAAATATAAAAACACATTACACATGGGGGGGCAGAAATAATTCATATACTTCAATTTAAAAAGTAAGCTCTATATCTCATAAAGATGAGAAAAATTAATAACCCTCAAGATTAATCCATATTACCCAGAAGTCCCTGAGATGAGGATCTAGAGAGAGTAATCGATGTGAAAGATCCTCGCATGCAGCTCATCACAGTTTGAGCAGCAGCAGAGAACAGAACACAGGAGACAGGGAGACTCCAACAGCAAAACATCACAGGAACAGGCTGTGGAACGCGGTCTTGGGGTGCAGAGCTGACAGTTGGCCCAGAGTTGTAAGACTGTATGTTGTCTGTTTAAAAATCAGGGTGCTCTTGGGTACCAGGGTGCATGCCTGTGATTCCAGCACTCAGGAGGCAGAACAAGAGCTCCAGGTCAGCCTGTGCTGCACAAAACCCCAAACCCAAACTAAACCTGGGGTAAAGTGAAGTTTGCTTTATATATAAAGAAAAGTTTATGACTAGCAGAAAAGGAAATTCCAAAAGGAAATATTTCAACAAGAAGGAATTTTTTCCCCTGGAAAAAAGGTCTGAGATTTAAAAAAACAAAAAAGGTTAATAAAATATTGGTCCCGAGCATGGTGGCTCACATACGTAATCCTAATAACTGAGAGGCTAACACAGGAGGATTGAATCAATAAGAGCTGCTGTGCAAGACCTTCTATTAAAGAAACAATTCTGCAACAAAAAAGTTGTTCAGTAACTAGGTAGATCTGTAAAAAAAAAAAAAACAACATTTTCCACACAAAATAAAAATACGTAAGTTGTGGAGCTAAAGAATGATTAAAAATAATCGTGTAAAGTGGAGAAAGGTCATTGGCTTTGGCCTCGAAGTGCCCATCCCTACCCAGGAGCGAGATTAAACTAGTCATTTGTGAGAGCATTTAAGAGAGAGAGGGCAGTAACAGAGTCCTAGCAATGAGTCACCAATCAGTAAAGGGACAGAGAGAAAATGAAAACTAATTTTCTAAAAAAAAAAAAAAAAAAGAAACCCAGGAAAAAATTATTGACAAACAGAAAGCACAAATCAAGAAGTCTGAGACATGTTTGGAATTTCTATTCCAGCTATATAAAATAACCTAGTGCCCAGATGACCTTCTGCATATGAACAGAGGGAAGTTTGTATACAATGAAAGTATAGTATTTAA
>CABHPR010135831.1:0-11117 GCA_902168415.1 Peromyscus melanophrys | reverse complement strand
TTTGGGGTGAAACATCCTCATGCACCAGCTTGAACTTAAGCAGATGCTTCTAGGACTGTGTTCCCCAGTTCTTCCAAGACCACACAAGTGCCATGTTAATGATGTCATCACTTTCTACACATTGTCACTTGGGATAGAGGAATGTTCAGATAAGGCGAGGTCATTCATCTTCCCAATTGCAGGAGTGAGCTAAGAAAGTCTGCCTCAGTATGGCATTTCTGCCTGGAATGTAGCAGTTTCTGATTTCTCCTGTCGACTGTGATACAGAAGAAGTTGAAGGGCCCCTAGCTCTAGTCAGTGAGAAGTTTGAAGGGGGACAAGAGACAAGAGAGTGGAAAGGGTAGACCCCATACCTCTAGTATCAGAAAGAAAACATTTAAAGTGGCAAAATTCTGAAGCCTGTTTTAGGGGATGAATGTATTTCCATACAGAAGGAGCCACAGGAAGCTGTGTGGAGCTGGTGGAGCCCAGGAGAGCTGTCTGAGTGGTGGCATGGATCTATCAAGTTAACATGGAGGCTACTCCTTAAGTGAAGAGAGGGCCCAAGTGATGTCTCATTGTAGTTAAATACATCACAACTCCACATGAATATTTATTTTTGTGGGTTGAATAAGTGGATTCTGTAGTCTACCCTTGCACCAGTGACTATGAAGTTACAGGGAAACAGGGTCTCTTCAGACATTCAACAGGAAAAACACAAACAACAACAACAACAACAACAACAACAAACCCACATAAAACAGTAATCAACTCAGAATGAGGATGTGCTGAATGAAGGTGAGCCTGAACAACAATGTCTGTATCACATACATTTGAATCTGAGGAGTTGAGACAGAGCTCTGAGCATCAACTCTTGGGATACTAGTCCTATATTTTTCCATCTGCAATTGTGTTCAGTATGTTTTTTTTTTTAATCAAAATTCAGTTTCAAAGCTGTAGTTGAGAGCTCTGCCCATGGGAAAATATCTCTAGGATCTTGATCCTTTTCAGGTTGGTTCATTGGCAACAAGAAACTGAGGGGTTCTTTCCTGTCCCCTTTCTAAAGCACTAGGGGTATGCTAAAATGTAGGGATGCTTTCTCCTCTCCTCGCCTCTTCTTCTTTGCGTGGCCTCTGACCTATAACTTGCTTATGCTCACCATGCTTGAGATCATGCATCTGGAGATCAGGGAAAGGAGGTATATATAGAGATCAGCATGAGCCATACCCAAAGCTCTGCCTTTCTTTGTCACAATGTCCCAAGTACTGCAGACTTTGGCCTCATTAAACCATTATATTTTATGGATCTTATAAGCTTGCTAGTAGGCAATGACCCCTTTGTCAGCCATCATGGCTGAAGATATAAAGAGGGAACCTGAATTATATTTTTTCAAATAATGTCTTGACTGGAGATTTCTATATAAAACCCGTTTTTATGAGGAAGATTGGGCTAGCATTCTGTAGAATCAGTGTGTAGCTTGCCTTTTAGTTCCATATTCATCACTTCCCCCCTCTTGGCTTCTGCCTCTTCATTTAGAAAAAGCAGAGGTGGAATTATGCATTCTTTAAGACTGGTTCCAATGTTAACACTCAATAATTTGGTGCCACTACTACTGTGGTTCTGTATTTATATACCAGAATTTCTCTTATGCCGGATCTGTAAGAATGAGTCCATAAAAATAGCTTTAGTCACAGACAGCAGAAAAATGCCCAGGAGTGTTTGTTTTATGTAAGAGCTAGAGTTTAATCCATCCAGACTGAATGAAGCATTTTTGCCCAACACACTTTAACATAATCTATTTTCATGTTCATTTCTTAATTTTTCTTCTTCAACAGTCAACATTTTGATGATCTTGTTATGTTGTTCTTTTATACAAATTGAAATATTCCTCCTCTGGAGGGAACAGTTAAGCTGCTAAGACTCAGAAAGCCAAGGAAACTTACAAGGCTCAAGAAATAGACAAATAAACAAAAATTATATGATTTGGGAAATCTCAGAAAGAGGAGAAGCAAACATCTACAGAGGCAGAAGAGACTCTTGAGTGAAACTGACCACAGTCTGTGCAGAAGCTCCAGGGATGGAGTTGTCATGAGTAATTACCCATCCTGGCGTGGATACTTTAGTGATCCAGCTGCCTGGGAGTCATCTATGTTTCTGTAACTAGCACAGCTAAACTTATTGATTCATCAGGGTTGACTTGGTTACAATCATTTCTTTGTCTTTCATTGGTCTGGACTAAATAGATATTTACTCCAGTAACACCAGCCAAGTCAGTGATGTGCATTTAGACTCTTACTGAAGTTGGACCAGCAGGTTACCCTTTGTTTTGTCTCCAATTTGGCCCAGTCAACTAAGGAATATGCCATTTCTTCCATAGATTTCTGCCTTCATATTTGGTAGTCCTTTATTTTTCATGGACTGTTGTAGATTTTATTTTGGTACAAGTACCAGTCTTTCACAGTTCACTAAAACAGTAATTTTAGGATGTGTAATGATTCCCTTGCCTGAGACACAGTGCACCAAGACTGTTCAAACACTGCATTGAATATGTCTATAAAGGACTTGAGCAAGGTAAACCTGTGGTTTCCCTAGTGTGGGTCTCATTGGATCACTGGAGGATATGGTGGTGTTCTTTAGCACACTGTAACTGGAGCTTGTTGTTGGTTGTGTTTTTTACTCTTTTTCTTTTTTGAGTCTTTGCCCTTTGGGGGCCCACCTTTGGGGACCCACCACCTGGCTTCCAAATAAACACACAGAGTCCTATTCTTACTTATGGATGGAAATAAGCCTTAGCTTGGCTTATTTCTAGTCAACTTTCCTTGACTTTAAATTATTCCATCTATGTTTTGCCACTGGGCTTTTACCTTTCTCTATTTCTGTATACCTTCCCTTACTTCTTTCTCCATGGCTGGCTGTGTGGCTGGATGGCTGGTACCCGGAGTCTTCTTCCCCTTCTTCATCTTGCTCTTTCCTCTTCTTTTCCTCCCAGAGTTTTCCTCCTATTTATTCTCTCTGCCTACCAGCCCTGCCTATCCTTTCTCTTGCCTGACAATTGGCTGTTCAGCTCTTTGTTAGACCAATCAGGTGTTTTAGACAGGCACAGTAACACAGCTTCACAGAGTTAAACAAATGCAACATAAAAGAATGCAACACACCTTTGTATCATTAAACAAATGTTCCACAGTAAAAACAAACGTAACACATCTTAAAATCATATTAAACAACTGGACCTGACCTGCAGTGGTTATGCTTCCCAAACTCCAGTCTGAAGTCACCTCTCAGTGTTGGCTGTGAGGACTGTGCAACCATCTGAGCAGGCTCTCCCAAATCTCTTACTCTTCTTTCCTTTCCTCCATCACCCCATATTCCACTTTTCATTTTCTTTGGAGCATCCTGAATAGACATATCCTGGGTAATTTTTTTGAATATTCATAGAGAGGGCACAACACACAAGAGTGGAGATTGGTAGACATGGAGTGGCCAGGATAACACAACATGGAAATAAAGTCCTGGTCCAAGAAAGAAATCAGCCCCTGATCCCTGGATAGTGATGCCTAAGCTAGTCCATTCTCTGTAGCAACCTGCATTCTCCCTCACTTTTGTTTAGCTTCAGGTAAGTGTACAACCAGCTGTCTTCATGAGTGTGAATTCTAGGTTAACACACGGTACAGTCCCCGGAAACACAGGCTGTTTCTAGATGTCAATTTTGTTAATAGCTCCATTCTGTAATGAAATAAAAACTTGCTGCTGCGAGCCAGTTGGCAGCTTGCCTAGAAAAAGCCATATTTAATATCTTCTTTGTCATGTCTTTGCAGTACTGCCAATCTATACTACACACCGAGAGGGTCATTCCCCACTTCTTTATAAAATGCCATTCTGTCAGACCATCACTTTCATAAGTCATGGTCTTGAAGCTAAAATCCCAAGTTAGTTGTCTATGTTATCTTTTTGCTTTTTTTAGTTTATTTGAATTTTTAAAAAAATTAATATATTTTTACTGGGTCTTTGAGAATCCTGTAAAGAGTTTTGACCATTTTCATCCTTTCCACAACTTTTCCCAAACCCACCTCCTCCTCCAATTACCCAACTTATGTTCTCTGGTCTTGTTTTTCTATCCATCAAGCCAAATTTGTGGTATCCATATACTCCCAGATGTGCAGCCTTCCACTAGAATGTGGTAAACCTACCAATGGCAATACTCCTAAAGAAAACTGACTTTCTCTTCCCCAGGGGTCATCAGTTCCCAAGAGATCCTCAATTAGGGATGAGATTTCATGTCCATCTGGACTCTTCATGCTGGGATTTGGTTAGGGTTGAGGTTGCATGGGCCTTGTACTTGCTATAATGAGTGTAGTGAGTTTGTAGGTACAGCTGTCCCATTGTCTCCAAAGGACACTGTTTCCTTGTAATTATCCACCACTCTGGTTCTTATGTTCTTTCTGCCCCTTCTTCCACAATGGTCTCTGAACATTGGGTGGAGAGTGTGCACAGTATAGGTGTTCCAGTTAGGGCTGAGCATTCGATACTCTTGTATTCTCTGCACCTCCTGTAGTCTCGGGGTTAATCACCATCCACTGCGAGTAGAAGCTTCTAGAAGCTTTCTCTAATGAGGGTTGAGAAATACACTGATCTGTGGGCACAGTGATAAGTTGTTAGGAATCAG
Source organism: Peromyscus melanophrys (assembly GCA_902168415.1). NCBI lineage: Eukaryota > Metazoa > Chordata > Mammalia > Rodentia > Cricetidae > Peromyscus > Peromyscus melanophrys. The sequence continues at coordinate 6,475 of CABHPR010135831.1, read as the reverse complement.
ACCAATACTACGTTCATTTAGCAGCATGACAGCAGCATGTTCCCTCTGAGGATCTATATCCTGTATAGTCACAGATTCTCGGCTCAAGAATGTTGCCACATGTGGGTCTCATTTTGTGGAGCGTAACTTAAATCCAAGCAGAAAGCGGTTGGTTGGTCCCAGGATATTCCTGCCGCGACTGCACCAGTGGGCATGTCTTGCCAGGCCAGTTGCTGTTGAGGCTCACAACATGGAAATGACTGGCAGGGTTCCCAACCAGGGAAGACTGATGCTTACTCTCCTCTGGTAATACACATTCCACTTTTCAGAACTGAAAAAGCTAGGCATTATCCAGTAGGGAAGAAGCTGTAAAGTTTCATTTATTTGTTTTCATTTCGTTTTCCTGTTTTCTGTTTTTGAGGTGAGAAGACTTCAGAGATTATATATGCTTTTGACCTAAAATCTTAAACACAGCCAAAGATGAGATTCTGGGTATCTGTGCTGTTTACATCATGAGTCAATAAGTGCTTCTGGAGGATATCTCCTCATCTGCAAGAACCCTTTCTCACCATAGTAGAGGAGCGGTATCATTTGCATCATATTAGGTATTTTAAGTAATGTAGAGATGAATTAGGTTATTCAAGGGATGGGGACACACGAAGGTTTTATATCAACACTTTATCGTTTAGTAAAATCAGCCCTCATCCACATCGGCACATACTTCCCAGGTCCTAAACAATCTAATTTTGCCTAGTTATCATAACAATTTGAAAGTTACATAAACACGATATCTTTAGTAGTCCCATACTGTACAGTAAAACAGAAGAAACACTTGAAGAGGGAGAATCATTCTTTCTTGAGGTTGTGGCCTCTGGCATGTTTTCCATGCTTCAGTGGATGGCCCCACACCCAGAAGCATATGGACCACACTAAATAGAATTAGTGTGTTGTTTTCGCCGTGGTTTCCATTGATGGGACAAGACACCACCATTAAAAGCCATCCGGGGAGGAAAGGGGTTATTTCAGTTTGCTGTTTCACAGCACAGTCCATCGCTGAGGGAAGTCATGGCAGGAACTGGAGGCAGAGCTGATGCAGAGGCAGTGGACGGGTGCTTGATCCATCCGGGACTCCTCACCCAGGGGAGACATTGCCTTCAGTGGACTAGGTCCTCCCAATCAACCATTAATGAAGGAAATGCACCACAGTCTTTCTCACAAGCCAGTGAGATGGGGGTATTTCCTCAATTAAGGTTCCCTCTCTCCAAAGGACTCCAGCTTGTGTCAAGTTGACAAAACACTATAATCAATCAATCAATCAATCAATCAATAACAATAGAGGCTTTGGAGGAGGGTGACATGTTGGAGGGAGCTGGAAGAGAAACTGGGGGTGGATGCAATCATGTTTATATGTATGAAATTCCCAAGAAGAAAAAATCAAATATAGAATAAAATGAAATTATGAAACAGATGCAATAATGTATGGATTGTGTACATATTTAGATCACATCCTTAGTGGACTATCATTTAGAAAAATATATTATCCTATATAGAGACATTTAAGAAAGACGGTATTGTGTGGAAAGCTGCATATTTTACTTTATTTAGAACAGTATGTTTTATAGCCTCGGGAGGAGATGACCTTTCATGAAGAGAGAGCATCATGAGTCATTGTGATACAGACTTAGCCATTCTGTAATTAGTATTAATAAATGATACATTTCTTGATCACACAACAGGCTCAGGGTCCAGAGGAGGAAATTGTATTTTTTGAGTATTTTGAAACAGCATTTTGAGGGGGATATCATGGAGTTTGCTATAGACAAACAAGCATTTGAATTTGTGTAGGCAAACACAGGTAGCCTCTCTGAGCCCCTAAATCATCCATACACTCACAATATCAAAATATTTCTAAAGTATAATGGGAAATAAGAAAGGGTAGTCATATGTAGGTGTTGCAAACATATTTTTTTTTTATTCCATTTCCTTGACTCTCAGATTCCTTTTCTTCAGTATGTTGGTGTTCACCAGCATGTTATATTTTTGTAAAAATTAAACAAGGTGCTTGATCAAAGCTGAGGATGCCTGTCCAGTCCTGCAGGGTTCTCATGGATCTTCTTCACTTCCCTGCCTCCTCAGCAGTGCTGGGCTGTACAAAGCTTAGGCAATCCACTGTTTGCTGCTGAGTTCCTGGACCTCTTTGGAAGCTTGGCATATGGAAATGAACAGAGACTATATTCCTGCTCTCTAAGCTATTCTGTGATGGCATTGTCAAAAGGAGGCCTTTGTGCAGACACATGGGAAGTACCATTCCCTAGTTGCCCAGCTGCCTGGAGGTACCAGGAGTCCCTGAGCTGGTCTCTGGCTGCTTGTCCTTCATAGCTTCAGTGGTACTTTCCAGGCACATGACCTATGGTGGTTTTCTGTTCTGGAATCCATCCCACCAATGTTTTTGCAAATGTGTTGTGTAACACTAAACTCCCTGCTTGGCATGATTTTCTGTTTTTGTTTCTATATTGTTTTCTGTTTCCTTCATGAAATTCTGAGTGACACTTGTCTTTTAGGTTATTTAGGCTTGGGGAGGGGGGAGCAGGAGATGAAGCGAGTGGTTGGAACCATCACTAAAAGGATATCATCCATTTCAACACACTGTTTTGAATAAAATGAAGTGAGATTCTAGGCACAACAGCAAGAAGGGACAGTTTGGACTGTACATGTTCTGGATACATATGCTTAAGAAATGTGGTGGGAATGGGTTTGGGTGAGGGTTACCTCTGCTGGCAGAAGCTTGATCACTGCTATGGTGGGGGAAAACTAGTTTGACTGACAGTCCATCTTCTGAGTCTCTGGTCTCTGTGTCCACAGAGCTAACCAATGCTTTCAGGTATCCAGGTTCTGGGGATGCATGCAGGTTTTATGTCAACAATGTATCATTTTATCCATTGTACTTGAGTGTCTGGATTTGTCTTCCTGGGGGAGCTGGTGCCAATCCCTCAGAGCACCAAGAGACCATTTATTTTCCTCTTGCAACTTGTTTGCTATCTCAAGTTGCATGTTAAGGTGTTGCGACTTTTTCTGGGTGCATCCATAGTTATTCCAAGGGCTAGTCACTTTGAAACATTTCTTTGTGCGTATATACAGAAACACTCCACATTTAATGAAAAAAAAAGCATTTAATAAAAGAACGTTATAAAAAAGCAGGCAGGAGTATTCATCGAGAGACTGCGGGGTGCATGAAGGAATCAGGAATAAAGTGCTATAAAAATAATATGCTATTATGTTCAGATCTCAGCTAACTTTTCAGATGAGATTAGTAAAGAGATTCTCTTAATTTTATGGAAGTCATTTAATTATGTTGTTCCCCAAATGCCTTTGTAAGAGCAAAGGCTTTGTGAGCTAGATTGCTTTATTATAAAATTCCAACAGGAACTCTATTTTTTCCTTCCTCCATTCTTGTAACTGGACCTGGTGGAATCTGAAGAGGGTGGACTGGGAAGGTTATGCCTGACCTGAAGTTGACTTAGCGTGAAGTAATGCGGTCTCCATCTAAGGGATGCCCTTCAAACAGAACAGGATTTTTTGCTAGCTGGAGCTAAAACAAAACAATGTAGAAGTTACTCTTGTGAAAATTTTAATCTAAAATTTTCCTGGGCTGCTGTTAAAAATGCTTTTTCTCTTTTTCTTTCTTTCTTTCTTTCTTTCTTTCTTTCTTTCTTTCTTTCTTTCCTATACAAAATTGTATTTTGTGAGACAACCTACACCAGCATCTCTGTCCTTTACAAACTAATCTACCCATCATTTGTAGCTTAGATTTTTTTCTTCCTCTTATAAATTACTTTCCTGAGAGTTCCCGTGTTTCCACTGTGTGTGTATGTGTGTGTGTGTGTGTGTGTGTGTGTGTGTGTGTGTGTGATCTTAAGTTTGGAGAACCTTCTTTATGATAGTCATGGAGATTGTGTTCCTCTTACATGCTTCAGTGAAGACTTTGCCTGGGTGATTCCTCTGCACACAGTTTTCCTGGTGGCATGGCCTCTGTGTCTCTCAGCTGAGCAAGCAGGTTTGAAACTACAGAGATGGCATGTCTACACAGCTGCTCAAAAGCTTGGCTATTCAATATTGTTTCTGTCTCTGTCAGTCCCTTTTTCCTGGACTCTAAAACCCCCTTTCTCCCTAATTAGTGGCAGATATGTGGTTGCCAGGATAAAGCCTGAAGGTTATCTGGGAGGACACTGGAGGGGGACAAGTGCTAACTCAACAGAGCAAACAGTGGCGGCTCCTGATCAAAGCACTTTGTTGATATAAGTCCTCTGTGCAATGGAAGACTTACCAGAGCCTAGTGAGCAGGCTTGTAGGGGGAAGGACATAGTTGTTTGCAGAAATTCAAAACAATATTGATTTCTGGCCTCTTTCTGTGATGCAAACCCTTCCTTGAAGACCTCTCTGAAGTCACACTGTAGAGTTGGGGATAAGGAGGCACACCCCATAAAATGCTGCCAGAGAAGCCAGCATTGCTGTTCACCCTACCTGTAAGGTCAAAACATCAAGCATACTTGGAGTCATACACCAAACAGCAGTTGTGCTGGTATGAGAACCAGAGGTGAGTCAGCTCATGTGGAGGTCGTACACTTAGGCCACGGTTTGTTTGAAACTCCCATTTCTTAGAATTCTCTATATAACTTCTTGGCTGAGAAGAACTCAACTTTAGTGGATGTGGATAATGAATGGAAACCTTTAGATGCTGTCAGGTTCTGACCTTTCTGAAAAGCCACAGAGAGAAGAGACTAGGCCAGGTACCAGTGTTCTGAACCTGATTCTTAATGCTGCTGCTCTGTGTCCAGCAGCCTGGAATATTCCAGACACAGCATGGCTGGGACTTCCTCCCTATATCGATCTTCTCATTCTCTGGTGTATTTCCACAAGGGCCAGCAATGACCCAGGACTCTTTGTAAGCAGGTTGCATCACAGATGCTGTAAACAAATCAGTTAAAGAAATGTATCAGATGGCAGGCACTCTAATCCCAGCATGCAGATTGTCTAGACTATCCACTAGTGTCCTGTATTTCTCAGCCTTCCCTATGTCTCTGTATATTTGCCTTTATGGTCAAAACTGGATTTTATCTTCAGTGCTGTTTTCTCAGCCCTGAGGTCTTGTGGTTCTGAAAATAACATGTTCCCATGAAAGCTGCATGGAGTTGGTTTGGACTCTCAGCCCTAAGAGCCTCTCCTAACACTCTAACACGAGCAGCCCTCTCTAATGGCTTCTTCATGCTCTATGACAGCTTCAGTGTTCTGAGTGCCCATGCGTTGCCAAGTTCTCTACTAAACATTTCCTTGTGCCGTCTAAGTCATTGGATTGTCACAATAACCCAGCCGTGACTTATTCCCATGAATCAGCTGAAAGGCTGAAAGTGAGTGCCCAGCATGGACATGTTCAGTGGCAGTCAAATCTGTAGGTTCGTATTTACATTATGAATCATTCAAATATCTTTTTAGTTAACGTCAGCATTTAACTTCATGTTAAAGCTACTTTTCAGTTTAAAAGTCTATCGCAGATCCTTAATTTGCTTTGATCTTATAAAAAAAAGACAAAGTTTGTCCTTCAAAAGGGAACCTTTAAAAGCATTTATGAAGTCCACAGTAAAACCATTCATGACTTTTAACAGATTATTTTATTTTTTAAGGATGTATTTATTTTTACTTTATGACTACAAGTGTAGTTGGAAGGTTTCTCCGGTCCTGCCCAGCCCTGCAGTCCCATAGCCGCTTATAAAATAATCACTCAGAGGCTTAATATTATTTACAAACTGTATGGCCTATGTCAGGCTTCTTGCTGGCTAGCTCTTATAACTTAACCAATTTCTATTTATCTATAACTTGCCACATGGCTGTGGCTCACCAGTACTTTCACATCTTGCTTCTCCTGGTAGTGCTGACGTCTTCCTAGACTCCGCCTTTCCCCTTCCTCTCTCCTTGGATTTCCCATCTGCCTCTAAGCTACCTCGCCATAGGCCAAAGCGGCTTACTTATTAACCAATGGGAACAAGATATATTCATATCATACAGAAAGACATCTCCCAGCATATGAGTGTTTTTCTTGCATGTATATATGTGTACTATGTGTGTATTAAGTCTGTGGAGGCACGAAGAGCAATCTCTCTAGCCCCTCATTCATGATTTTGTAGTTATAAAATATAAGACAAGTGAAGAAAACTAAAACTCCCATGATCCAACTCCATTATGAGATACCGCCACTTACGTGGATTCACCAAAATAATTCACACCCACACATGCACATGTGCACCAACATTATATACATATATACATCCATATATATGGATACTTTTGAAGATAATCTTACATACCAGGTCAAAATAGGAGATGGTAAGAGATAAATAAGGAGGTGATCTGGGATGTAATAGAAAATCATGATGTGCAGCCTGCAACATGTCACACTGTGTCCAGAGCTGGGCACCTTGGGATCTGCCTCCAGGTGAGCTGG